>JAVKPL010013050.1:0-67966 GCA_032173675.1 Gastrolobium villosum | reverse complement strand
CACAGTAGACCGGACACGAAAGACCTGGGTCAGAGGAAAAGAAGTTTCTTTTACCGCTTTCCAGATTGAGAGGTTGCTGAACACCTCATGGGAAGCAACCCAGTCCTGTTTTTTTACTGATACCTTTCAGAGGATGCAGCCGGTTGACGGTTTGTATCGAGAAGAAATGCCGACTTTGGCTACCACAATCCGGGAAGGAATCGCCCAACCCCGAGCTGCATGGAAGCCCAAGCAAGGCCAGCCAGCAGTGCCAGAAAAATTGGATCGGCTTGATCTCAATGAAGAGGCCATTTTCTGGCACTCATTCATCAACTCAACCATCATGGCTTCAACAAATCTCAGTGATGTTAATGTCGAAAGGGCAGTCCTACTGTATACTCTGCTGGGAAATCACAACCTTCATATTGGGGCTATTCTGTCTGATAGGATAGCCCACATGATTACTCATGGTCGGCTGGATTTTAGTCTGGCTCATTGCTCACTCATTGAGCAGCTATGCATTAGGGCAGGGGTAGAGATCCCAGATGATGAGCCCAGGGATGTCAAGCCCAAAGCAGAACTAACACAGCGTGTTTATAATGAAATGCAGAAGGAGTCCCGTCGACAAGCAATCTGGAAAGCATCTGGCGGTGCTGTTCCACCACCTGCCCCAGTATCTGCACCATCCACATCTACTGATTCTGAGATACTCCAACAGTTGCTGGTTCAGAACAATTATATGATGAGCATGTTGGAGCGACTATGCCTGGATAGGGGAATTGACACGGCTGGATTAATGGGTCAAGTTCCCCCTGCTGCACAAGCGGGCCCATCTATGCCTTCCAACACTGAAGATGATGACATTCTGGGCGACTTTGCAGATGATGAATTTATGGATGGCTTTTGATATTGTTCCTTCATTTCCATTTACTGCATTTTGTTTTAAATTTCTTGGAACAATTTAGTTTTATATTTTGTTTTTAAATTCGAACAAAGTTAAGGTTGATGGCACTTCATATTGGGTTCAAAATTCTTGCATATTATGCTTTGGATATTAACAACTGTGGGTGTGCTATATATGGCAGCTTAAGCTATGTCTTGGATTAGTTTGTTGCTGAGGACAGCAACATTCAAATCTGGGAATTATGGCATACATGCTGCATGCAAGATTGCACGATTGATGAATATGGTGGAACCACACCATGAAAAAAGAAGGAGCCTTGTATTGAAAAAGGAAATCTCAGGTTCAGTTATGTTTGATTAAATTCTGGATATACAAATTGCTAGCATGATATTGTATAGCCAAAATTTTGTCAACTAATATGTCTGAATTGCTAAGCTTGAATGGTTAATAAATGCCTAAATGATTAGTTTGGAAATCTAGTTTAACATCATAGCTAGTAAGTTTTTGGGCCAAACACAGAATTTATTTTGAGAGATATCACTGTGATAGCATTCTAGAACTTGCTTTGTTTCTCTGACATACATGCATAGATTGAAATAATGAAGGCAGACTTTCTTTTTCAGCCACATAAATCACCTATGTGAATTCTTCCAATATTAACCCTTTGGGCCTGAACCTTTTTGTTCATAAACTCTTGTTGAGTGGACATATTCTACCTTAAAAAGAGGTTGAATCCCTGATATGTAGAAAGAATTAAGGTGAGCACCACAGAGGTCAAAATAAAGAAGGTGACTGAATTGTGTCTTTAAAAAGGAAAAAGAAAAAGATGAATAAAAGGAAATATGGCGGAAGGAATTCCCGAAATTCTGTGGGAACATTAGTGGAGCAAAACAAATGAGTTGAATGTGTTAAAATGAAAATATCAAATTTTCAATCTCATTGTTACTTGAGTTACTATCCAGAAAAATTCCACCCTTTAGCCTGGCCAAGTTATAACCTGTGGTATCCTTTTGATCAATTTTGCATGTATTAATGTTCCTCATCTTTAGGTACTTGAGAATATGAGCAAGTTTTATGATAATGTTGTTACAGTGATAGCTGGAGTGATTGTCATTCCCCCAAACACTTGAGTATTGAGTGTTGTTTGATTATCTGGGTGAGGGATGTGCAAATTAGATTCTAATCTTTTCATGAAAGGCATTATTAATTCTTCACATGGATTCAAGCATACTTAGTAAGATGATCTGTTGGCTGTACAGTGTTATGTTGGATTAATCTGTTTCCTGGATTTAGTCTTATACATTGCTAGGGACAGCAAAGTTCAAATCTGGGAATTATTTGATATGCAGTCAGCATATAGGAAATTACAAGGCAAAAGAGGAAGAAAATGACTCGATCAGTGCAAGAAAAGCAGGGAAAAAGAGTAAAAATATCCAAAGTCTGAATATCAAAGAAGATGAACGAAAGGAGGCAAAAACATGTCAAAAAAGACCTAGGTTCCCACGCTCTCAGCGCGGGATTGGCGCTGCGAGCGCGGGAAAGGAAAATTTGGCAGAAGCTCCCGCGCTGAGAGCGCGAGATCCGCGCCATCAGCGCGGGAGGTGGAAAATTGGCAGAAACTCCCACGCTCTGAGCGCGGGAGTGGCGCTCTGAGCGTGGGAAGCGCGAAAGTGTGAAGATTCAAATGTGCAAATTAGGTCAGAATCCCTCTTATAAAAGGAGGCTCAACCTTTGAAGGAAAGGATCTCTAGAACACACATCACAAGACCTAGAGGAGGCGTTCTTCGTGTTCATCACTCTGTTCTTGTATTCTTCTTTATTTTCTTTCTTTAGTTTATGTTGAAATCAGATCAGCGATCATGTTGTTGATTGGCTAGATCTATTTCTGTAGTCAGGGGCATGATCCTTTTGTAAACAATTGCTACAAGGATTGATCCATTTTATGTATTGAATTAATCTATTTCATCTTTTATCTTGAGCGTATTGATATTGTTTCTGTTAGATCTGATCAACCTAATAGGAAATAATATTCTGGGGATCAAGATTCACAATAGGGATGTTGGAATACTTGATCCTGAAAGGAGATAAAGATGACTCTCCATGCATGTTCTAGGGATAGACTTGTATGGATTGCAGTCGTGGGATTTATCTACGTAATGCTTATTTTCAGGCGGAACTACTAAGGGATTAGGGTTCCAATTGAAGTAAAGGGTTAGATCGCCAAGGGATTGGGATCTAACTAATTATTCTAAAAGATGATAATTTGTCTGAGTTGTTAATGTCAATAGGTTTTATGAATCAATCCAAAGTTAAATTGGGAACAATCGGTGAATGTACCCTGGCTACAGTCTTTTTCATCACTTTTTCTACAAAAATATTTCTTCATCTATTTTAAGTTTTTTTTCAGAAAAATACAAAAACAATTCTTTTACTTTTATTGTCATTTAATTTGAGTTATAATTCTTTGTCAACAATTAATCGATCTGTCTAAATTAAGAGGACGGGTTATAGTAGTACTTGTTCATCAATCCCTGTGGAGACGATACTTTCTTATCACTTTATTACTTGAAACGATCGGTATACTTGCCGAGATCGCAACAATTATCTTATAAAATATCATACCAAACGCTGAATAATATTAAAATTTAATCAGATCTTATACAATCATGTCTTATGCTATCAGGTCTTATCCTATATTATATACCAAACATGTCCTTAGAAGTGATAAACTGGAATCAACCCATTAAAAACAGCATGGGATGTGTTGATCTTGAGAGTATATTGAAAAATTAACACATCATTTAATGGTGGGTTGACAAGTCAACCCATTTGAAAAATAAATAACTTAAAAATAAATCTTATTTTATGTTTATTGTAATGTTATTTAATTATATTTCACACTCACGTTAATTTTCTTTTCCTATCTCAAACTTAAATGTCTATTAATATTCTATTGGATTGTCTATGGGAACTCATTTTACCTCCATATATTAATAACTTTTGTCATAAATAAATTTATTTAGATAAATTTAAATATTACAAAAGCTTGATATGAAATATAAAATACTTGATACTAAATAAAAACTTACCCAACGGATCAACCTTTTTTGCCGCAGGTTAAATTCGTTTTGACTTACCCTTTTATGGAATGAGTTCAAATGGGTTTGCATATTTAAAATTCCAACCAATCAACTATTTATTGTAGGTTAAATGAACCAACCTAGGTTATGTGAGCCAACCTCACAGATGAAACTCGTTTTGCCACGCCCAGAGCATATGGTAGATGATAAACCTTTAGTTTATCTTGTTTGTAGGGCTAATATTGCACGAATTATATAGTCAAGAGCATGAATACTTAGGTTTTATTTTAAAAATTATGGAAATTATATTTCTATCTAACATATATTGTTCTTATTGGTTTTGAAGGAAAATTAATACAAATTTGAGCATGAATGGATTTAAAGATTGGAGTTGGAATTGGAAGATCAATGTTCATCCAATAAGTAAAATTTACAGTGATGAAGCACATTCAACTGTTATTTAGCATGTTTAAATGTGCTAACTATTGAGCAAAAATGAAGGAAGTTTATGGATGAGAACATTCAAATGTCATAGATCAACATTCAAATGTTAAAACATAAAAAAAATCTCTGCTGGAATGAAATGTCACATCCAATATTTGAACGCGCTAGCATGAAAGTAATCACAGCCAAGGAGTGCGTTCAAATGTTATTTCCGACACATTAAAACACCGTGTAACTGAGGAAAAACACACTGATCAACATTTGAATGTCGCTGTAAACATTTAAACGCGCTGGGAGAAGGACATGGCTGATTAAGAGCACGTTTGAATGTTGAAATCAACATTTGAATGTTCTATGGTAGAAAAAAATTCAAGACCTCGTCTGTTCAAATGTTTATTTCAACATTTGAACGTCCAATTGCAATACAATTCAGATATAATCTATAAAATCATCTAATTGAAGATATGATTGGAGATTTCAGTGATGATTCCATAAGATCCTATGGGAAATTAAAAGATGTGGTTTCTTCACTGTAAATAAGGGGTTTATTCAGCATCAAGGAGAGCGTTTTGAAGGGTTAAGAGGAGGAATCATATTGTGGAGCATTGGAGGATTGGAGCATTGAAGATTCAAGACAACATCACATCAATGGAGTCATGAGAATTATTTTCTTTACAATTGTTTTTGATATCAATATGCTAGGCTAAGTTTTTATGTAATGAGAGGAAGATGAAACCCAATTGAATATCCATGTTATGAAATAAATTGTCTTCGAATTCATCTCTTTTTATAATTGAATAAATTTATTTGTTTTTAAAAGCTTCATATGAGTTTGCTCCTTATAGATTGATTTAGAGGAATTGTATGACAATAGGGATGTTAGTGCATGAACCATGATTTGATAAATTCATAATAATCCTTGTGACCTAGGGATAAACATATGGCAAGTACATATGGCAATTGTATAATCTTTAAATTATTGATTTTAATGCATGTTTTCTTGATAAACAACCAGAGAACTATGTTTTTTTTAAGATTACATAGAATTAAGGTAACAAAGAATTGAATCTTAATTAACTTATAAAGAATTGATTGACATTATATTAAGAGTTGACTATTTAATTCATAGCATAAAGAGGATATTAAGGGAAGTTGAAACTCTAACTACGCTCATTTTTTAAAATTAAACAACTCATTTTTTAATTGATTTTAATTTTGAAATTATTGTTGTGATTGTTTTAAATTTTATTTCTCTTCATCTCAATTTTGGTTGTCCAACTAAACTGCAATTAGTGAACTAATGCTTGAAAGCCAATACTTATAAGAACAATCTCATATTTCGGTACATTTTATTATTTAGGTTTCTTCTTTTTCTGTCAGCGAAAAAATGAATGAATGATTAGAGGCTAAAGCAAAGCAAAGCAAATAAATTATTAATACATATATATTAGATCAAAGTATATTTATCTTCAGAGTTATTTTAATTATTTTTTTTAAATAGTTCATTCGTAACTTTTAATTTAAAATGTTTCAATTAATAATAAATATTTCTTTATAATTTATTTATAAATTATACTTAAATTATTTATACATAACTCTTTTATAATAACAATTTTTTTTCTAATTTTTACTTTATGTTTAATTTAAATTAAAAATATTGATATAATATGAATAACAATAAAAGAGGCGGCAAAGGAAAAACAGCGAGTGGAAAGTGAAAAAATACATGGAAGGAAGAAAAAGCGGCAAAAAGAAGGGTGAATGTTTGTCGTTCTAAATAATATAATCTATATTATTGTAGCCCGTAGGAGAGAGATAAATATTAAAAATAAAAGTTATGAAAGAAAATATTAATGATTTTTTTAATCTAAATTTAAAAAAAAAATATATTTTTTTAAAATGATATAATTTTATATAGAAACACTTTTTCCTGAAAATATCATCAAACAAAAGCATTTTATCTTTTACGCTGATTTACCCAAAAAAAAAAAAAAAGCGTTTTATTCTGAAGCTAAAGCCAAAACCCTACTTTGAGCTCTAACTGCAACAATGGCTTCCTTCACTCCTTTTGGTTCAGTCACCCGTAACCTAAGTAAGTCTCTCTCTCTCTCTCTCTCTCTTGATGCCGATTCGCTTCTCTAACTTTCTCTCTCCAAATCTGCAGTTACCGTCGACGCCGTCTCCGACGATCGAGCCAACCACCCTACGGAATGCTTCTTGTAAGTAATCGCATCTTCTAAATTTCATGATTCTGAGGTTGCTGATGCTGCTTCCCTATTTTCCCCTTAATTTAGTTTATTTTTTATTTTTATTTTCTTAAAATATTCTCCGTGTGCACGCCAACAACTTAGCATTGCAGTATGATGTTTCTCTTCATTATTTAGTTCAAGCGTTATTTTCAAATCTCCATCTCATCTAATAGTTATTATGAATATAAAAGAAAGAAAAAAAATTGCTATCTCATTGATAAAATTTTCTAAGACGATTTCAGAAGTCGTTGGAGTTACTGAGTTAGTCATGCGAAGAAGAATTAAAAAAGACTAGTAAAGGACAAAAGATAGATCAAACTCGTGTTAAAATAATGGCTACTTGTTCCATTACACGCCAAACAGTCCCTCTCACGCTGAATCATATTCAGTTTTTTCAATATTTCGATTGGATAATTAAACGTATAACAACTACAATAATGATAATAAAAGCAGACTTGGACGCATTTGGTAGCTGTAGCATGTGAACGTGAACAGACGAAAACTAAATAATGAAATATAAATCCCCATTGCTCTTATCTAAGGATTTATGCTACAAATTTCAATGTGCGAATTTTCTTATTTTCAAAGCGATCTCAATGCTTGGAAGTGATTTTAGGAAGGATGCTGTAGCCTTTTCCTATTTACTGCTCTCTTAAAAGTTTCTTCTTTTTCATTCATCAAAGTTTCTGGTTGTTTTTGTTGCCTTGTAGTGGTGAGGTAAGGACTAACCACAACTTAGATCCATCTTATTTGAAGTTGAGATTTGTTTTTGTCATAGTCATCTTGTTAATTGGCTTCTCTAAAAGATGTATAATTATTGACAGCATACATGTTCAACTATCATCAGAAACTAATAGAAATTTAAACTCCATTCATTTAATAGAATTGTTCAAGATTCAATCTTTGGATTCATCGATTTTGAAAGTTGACCACAATTCAACGTCCAGGTCCTGCTTACATGAATGGGACAAAACAACAGAGGAGGTTGTTTTCTTGATCTGGTTCTTGCTTGAGAAAATTCAGAGAGTTAAAAGCTAGAAAAGGAAAAGCTGGTTTGGAGCTTCAAACAGTTTGCTGGCGCTGAAAATTTGTGAGATTTTGAAGTAAAGGGAATCTTTGTGTTTGTTTCTTGATTCAACACGAGGTAAGGTTACAAATTTTTGCAAGCTTTAATGCTCTGTTTTTGTCCTCTCCACTATATACCACTGTTGTGCACTGCTGACGATCTGCTGTTGATTTTGAGATATTGATGTGATTTGGTGTGATGTTGAATGGTTTGCAATAAGAAATTTTTATTATTTAGAGTGCATTAGGAATTTTCCTTCTATAATCTAGGCACTCAATTTTAAGAGTTATTGAAAAGCATAATTAATATAATTTTCTATATGAATTTATTTCAATTTTTTTTTTTAACAAAAATATCCTAAGGGCATTATATAGGACAAAAGTAAATAATTTGATGATGTAAGACACACTTTAATTGGGATAAGATATTATACCTACTCTACTTATTCATTTGTAATTGTAACACTCTTGTATTAGAATCTCAATCAACTTTCACCCTTTCTAGTTCTTTTTTCTTTTTTGAGATTTTGATTTAAAGGTAGTAGAGGTGAGTACATAAAGTAGGGGAAAAAAGAGAGTAGAGATAATATCCTATTCCGATTTATAATAGGTTATAGGTTTTTTTCTTACAAAGGCTTATCTCTATACCAGCTGATTTATATTATATTATTCATTTGTTACGAAATAAATTAAAATTATTATTTAAATAACTAAAAATAATAAAATAGTATTATTTTCCGGGGGAGGATCCACTTACAATCAAAAAAGTTTACAACTCTTACAACCAATTTAATCACCGTTAATTTCCACCAATCTAACGGTTATAATTTATTGGGAATTAATAAATGTGACACAATAAATGTTATTAATTCCCAATTAATTATAACCGTTAGATTGATGGAAATCAATGGTGATTAAATTGGTTGTAAGAGTTGTAAACTTTTCTGGTGGTAAGTCGATCCATTCCCTTATTTTCCTTACTTTTTCAAACTTTTGATAAGTTTTAAAGATTTGATGGACTTAAATAGGTTAACAAGTCTAAGGCAGATTTTTTATTTTAAATATAGGTAAGATCATATTCATAATTTAACTTACACTAAGATATTATTAAGTTAGGTTAAACTCAAAATGTTTTACATAAATTTACTCTATTTAAGCTAAAGCTTAACTTAGCTCAGTTGATTTACACCCCTAATTAAATTATTTAAATTCATTAAAATAAATTTTGTAAAATAGAATTAAAACAGTCATTTTTTCGTTAGGAAAAAGTAACCGGAAAATTCTAAAAAAAAAAGAAAACAAAGGGAAAAACTTACAATCAGAAGTTAGTGTATTTGTATTCTACTAAAAATTATCTTTCTTTTGCAGAGGACAATACCGTTAATACCGTTTTGATTATCTAATCTAATTTAAATTTTCATTGCGCCATCATCTGGGCAAAATAATTTCCTTATATGAATTAGGTTCTTGTTGGATTTGCTTTTACTTTTAGAAATATAAATATTCTGACTGAATAATTGCGTACAATAGAAACTTATGCAACTATCCAATATACAATAATGTTGAATAAGATTATGATTAACTTAATTTATACTAGTTGTAATTTTGTTACAGTAATTTTCACAAAAATCTATCATTATGTGTCTTTAACATTGTGTAAGTTGTGACTCTAATGTGAAAGTCTCTAATATTGAGGATTGAATAAGCTATGATCTTATTTAAATTACTAAAGTTCTTAAATATCGAATTTGGTTTAAAAGTCAATTACAATAAAAACGAGATATGTTAAAAAAAAAAAAAAAAACGAGATATCATCGATCGACAAAGATTATTATTTTTCTTTTGACATTCATGTATCAAGAAAATTGAAATTATAATTATTTTTTGTTAACTTTCAAAATCGATGAATCCAAAAATTGTACCTCGAATGATCAACTCATATTTGAGAGTTTTTGGTAAAATATTTGTTTGTTTTCTTACTTAAGTATTACAAGTTGTTGGCGAGATTTTTAACCATGAATTAATTTGTAATACATTTATCATATTATTACTATTGTTAGTTTTTGATAAACTAGACATGCAAGGTTACACAATATGGCATTACTTCATTACTCATTTAGAATGAAAAATAAATAAAATAAACTTCTATCCTCAAAGATATTGTGGTTCAATTGACACCAAATCGAGTTTGTAAAATTTGAAATGATGTCGATAATAGAGGTTTTATAAAATCCTTTGGTGATCAGCAAAATTGAATTGTTTGGAAACATCTAATTTTAGAGAGCACCTAAGAATTTTTTTCTCCTAAAATGTTTGCAGGTGGACTTACTAGTTGGACCAGTTTGTAAATTTGGGCTAAAGTCAAATGTGTCGGTGCTGATTCAGGCGTTGCGGTATGATGCGTCTTTTCATCATTTAGTTCAAGTTTTATTTTCATATCTTCAATTCATCTAATCTAACAATTAGAAAAAATAAAAGAAAGGGAAAAAATTACAAGCTCGTATAATAAAGTTTTCCGAGACTACTTCAAAAGTTGTTGAGATATATAGTTTCACATTGGTTAGATGAACAACTAATGTGGAGTTTATAAGCCCTTGGGCACTCCCACTCTAAGAACTAGCTTTTGGGTGGTGTATCTCAAGGTTCTTAACTTGGTATCAGAGCTCGCCGTTCCCCACTTTCTCTTGTGGAATTTCTTAGCACAGGTAGGATGGGAGGCCTTGGGTACTCCCACCCTTAGAGCTAACTTTTGGGGTGGTATATCTCAAAGTTCTTAACAAAAGTCAAATCTGTAGTTACCGTCGACGCCCTCTCCGACGATTCGAGCCAACCACCCAACAGAGAACTTCTTGTAAATAATCGCATATTCTAAATTTCACGATTCTGAGGTTGCAGATACAATTGTCGAAGTGCACTTAAGAATTTTCCTTCTATAATTTAGGGACCCGATTTTAAGAGTTTTTGAAATGCGGAAGTTTAATATAATTTTCTATATGAAATTCATTTCCAATTTATTATTTTTAACAGAAATATCCTAAGGTCACATTATATAGGACTGAAATAAGTAACTTGATGCTGGACGACACAATTTTATGAAACTTTCCTTAAAATGATTTTCTTAATTGAAAAAAATAAAATAATTTTTTTTAGAAGAGTTAATTAAAAAAAAAGGAAATTTTGAGTTACCAAAAAAAAAAACAATTTGTTGCACAAAAGTTACTTGTGTCACAATCATTAATTGCTAGATATTATTATTATTAAAGCTATCATTTTTTTTATGGGAAAATTGTTTGTAATTTTAAATGATTCAACTTTGTGTAATTTCGAGTTAAATGATGTGTTTTGGTATATATTTGATAATTTTTATATGAAAAAATATGTTATTTTAAAGAATACAATTTTATGTTGCTTTATGGAAAATTACTGTATTTTGGTGTATAGTTGATAGTTTTTTACCTCTCTTTTACGAAATTAGGAGGATAAAGAAAGAACAAGTATTGTAAAGGAGGAAGAAATTAAAATATTATCAAAACACATTAGTTTTACTCAAAACAAAGTAAGGTTGCGTCCATTAAAATGATAAATATTTTTTTCTCTCCACAAATTAGGAAGAAAAAGAAAAGAGAGTATTGTGGAGGACAAAGAAGATAAAAAATTATTAAAATACACTCGTTTTATTTAAAATAGCACAAAGTTGTATTCTCCAAAATAGCAAATTTTTTTTTTTTCCACTCTTATATTAAAAGGGCCTTTTTGAGATAAAAAGTCTGATTTCCTTTTCTTTTTTCATTTACACCGCATTAAATATTTTTAAAAAGGGCTTTTTATCATATATATTTTAATCATGAGATCTTATTCGATTGAATATTAAACAAAGAATAAGTTAATATTTATAATATTACAACTTATTTGGTGATAGATATTTCATAAATTAAGAGTTTGGCTTCTCTGAAAAAATAGACAACTATTTTTTGTTTTTGTTTTTTGGTACACTAAAAAAAAAGACAATACATGTTCGTCTATCATGAAAAAGATAACAGTTAACTATTACCTTCGTTGAATATTGGCATAATTGGAGAGATGGTATATTGATTATAGGGGTGTAAATAAATTACACGATGTATTAGGGCGGCCTAACCTAATATATTAAACAAAACAGAAGATGCTTAGATTTTAAAAATATTTATAATAGGTCATACGTTTTCTTTTATAAAGGCTAATTTATACACTATTATTTATTTTAAATGAAATAAATTAAAATCATTATTTAAATAATTCAAAATAATAAAAGAATATTATATTAGTTAATTTTTCTAATTCTTGGTAGGTCTTAACGGTTTGATAGACCTAAATAGGCTAATTAGCCTAGGTTAGAATTTTTTTTTTTAACTAAACCTTTTATTTTTTATATATAAATCAAATTAGATCTATAATTTAACTTACACTAGACTAATAAATTATACGAGGTTCAAAATATTTTATACAAATCTAATCTATTTTTGGCCGAAGTTTAACTTGACTCGGTTCATTAACACTCTTAATTGAATTATTTACCGTCATTGAAATAACTTTTATAAAACAAATTAAAATAGTCATTTTTCCATTAGGAAAAAGTAAATGGGGAATTTTTTTTGAATGAGAAAATTAACTGTCAAAAGCTAGTGTATTTGTACTATATTAAGAATTATCCTACTTTTGCAGAGTAAAGTACCATTCAGATTTTACCAAAAAAAAAAAAAAAACAGTACCATTCAGATTTTTTTTTGGTAAGCAGTACCATTCAGATTTACTTCCATATATATAATAATATCTATTGATATTTGTGTCAAATTTTAAAATTTAACATCAAATTTTAACCGTTGATTTTCACCAATCAACGGTTATCATTTATTGAAAATTAATAATTAATTAATAAGTTTGATTGGAGAAAATTATACCATTGATTGATGGAAATTAACGGTTAAGATTTGATGTCAAATTTTAAAATTTGACAACGATGTCAAAAGATTATATATATATGGGTTTTATAAGAGTTATGTCGTGGGAAGAATGATTATGTAATGTTATAGAGATTCGTTTTGTGTGTCGGAGTTTTTTTTACTGCGGGTCCCACAAAATGTTGTGTGTGTAGGAAATTTTTTGTGGTCATGTTAAATGTGATACTGAAGGAAAATCAAGAGTTTTAGTGCAATAAAGAAAATTTTTAGTTGTCAATAACTCTTGGGAGCATAATCTTGGAAGTTGGGTTTAATTATTGTTATTTCTGTTTCCTAAGCAACACAACTCTTGGGAGCATGACTCTTGAGAGTTGGGTTTAGTTAGTGTTATTTCTATTTCCTAAGCAACACAACTCTTGGGAGTAATTTGTCTCTTTGTATTTTCATGCTTTTAGTTATTCTATAAATATAGGATATTTTGTAATGCAGAAGACAGATTTGGTAAATGAAAAAGTGTGTTGCAAGTTCTCAAACTTGTCTTGAATCTTGTTATCTTTTTCTAACCTTGGGTTAGTGGTGAAGCAAGTGGGTTCTTTATCAGTTGGGAGGGTGGCTTAGCCTTTAATCTCAATTGTGGTGGACTCTTATCTATTCCGTTTATTTTTACAAAGTATCTTTTCCCTTTTCTCATACCCATCACGCATCAAAATGATAGATGATAAATCCTATATATATCAAAGGATCATGCCTCGGTGAACAGCGGCCATAGCTATAACGGTTCTGAGGTAGCGAAATTCCTTGTTGGGTAAGTTCCGATCCGCACGAAAGACGTCGAACCCTACTGAGAGGTCCACTAGAGATCAGAAATTGTTGAAGAAAGAACAAGATGTTTCTTTTGTTCTTTCCAAGCGATCAGTATAAATTAAGGGTTTTATTAATCTCATTTAACATAAGATAGTTATCTTATGTTGTAGAGAGAAAATAGGTGGGTCCCACCATTATAAGAAAAAAGGAAAAATAGAAAAAAGTGGGGTACGGAAATCGAAGTGAGAGAAAATGAGAGATGATATCTTATGTAGAATGGGAGTAATATTTCCCATAAATTAAATATGATTTCATTCATGAGGTAGGATCCTTTGATACCGGTGTCAAATTTCAAATTTGACACCTCATCTGAGCTCCGTTAGATCAAGAAAAATCAATAGGAGTAACCCCTTACCTTAAGGATATGATTCTTTCACATCGATACCAAACAAAAAGTCTTTCACCTTATTTGAGGATCATTAAATCAAGGATGCCTACTCTTATAAATCAGAGTTGTGAGTCATTATATATATATTTTGACAAAATATTTGTTTGTTTTCTGACTTAAGTATTACAAGTTGTGGGCGAGATTTTTAACCATCAATTAATTTGTAATGCATTCATCATATTATTACTACTGTTAGTTTTTGAAAGACTAGACATGCAAGGTTACACAGTATATCATTACTTTATGGAAAAAGTGTTTATCATTTCAAATGACACAACTTACATCCTTTCATTCTCATAAAGAGGTGGGACCCACATTTTTTTTTTTTGTCAATTCTCTCTCCTCTTTTATCTTTCTCTTTCTCAAAATGACACAACTTTACATCCTTTAAAATAATACACACTTTACCTTACTTTATTACTCATTTATCATAAAAAGAATTAAACTTTTATAGTCAAAGATATTGTGGTTCAATTGACGCCGATTCGAGTTTCTAAAATTTGATATGATGTGGATAATAGAGATTTTATAAAATCCTTTGGTCATGAGCAATATTGAGTTGTTTGGGAAATAAAAATTATTTAGAGAGCACCTAAGAATTTTTTCTCCTAAATTGTTTGCAGGTGGACTTACTAGTTGGACCAGCTTGTAAATTTGGGCTAAAGTCAAATGTGTGGGTGCTGATTCAGGCGTTGCGGTATGTGCGTTTTTTTCATCATTTAGTTCAATTGAAGCTTTATTTTCAAATCTTCAATTCATGTAACATTCATGAAAAAATAAAAGAGAGGGGAAATATATAAGCTTATCTATAAAGTTTTCTGAGAATTATTCAAAAAGTTATTGTTTCATCAAATAAAATTATCTCATATACACATAAAAAAATGGGTGAGATTTATTTTATTTTTTCATTTTCTCTGTTCTCTTATGAGTCATATTTACTTTTTTTCATTTTCATGAGGCAAACAAATTTGTCTCATGTAACATGAAAAATATATTTTCCGTAAATGAATGCCTATATATATATAGGGTTCGCTTTTTCTGTAGTTATTGCAGATAAGTTATATGCAGTAAGCCCAATACGACGTCATTTTGAGGCAGAAATCATGGTGTTTTTATAATTTTTATTTGTTTCAGGGTTATTATAATCTTTACAATTAATTTTTTTTAATATTTTAATACCAAAACTACATCATTTTGAGAGTAAATGGAGTTAATTTATCTGCAGTAACTGCAAAAATATTATTTTGACACACACATATATATATATATATAGAAACATCATTCATTAATTTTCCTAACCCCTCAAAACAACAAAGTTTTGGGTTAGGGAAGATAACTTTATCTCCGGTGTGATAGGAGAAATAATAAACTATATATATTTCACAATCATGTATCAACCAAATTGGCCTTATAAATTTTTTTCGCTAATTTTCAAAATTGATGAATCCAAAAATTATATATCGAATTATCAACTGACGGGATTTATTTGTTTTATTGCTAATTTTTTAAAAGTTGTTGGCGAGATTTTCAATCATTAATTAATTTGTGATGAATTTAATATATTATTATTATTGTTAGTTTTAAGGTGATGTATTGAATCAGATATATATACGCAATATATTATTTTATTATTCATTTATTATAACTTTTTTGAACTTTTATTGTCAAAGATATCGTTGTTCAATTAAGACTTTGATGTGATGTTGTTGCTCGAGATTTATTAAAATCCTTGGTCATTTCATTGAATGGTTTAGAATGTTTTTGAAATGCATAAATATTCTATTTTTATATGTAAAATTGAATTTCATTTTTATTTTTTAACAGAAACATCCTACAGGCGTTATTGTTGTACTAAAGTATGTAATTTAATATTGTAAAAAACATTTAGATTTACAAGTTGTTGGTGAGATTCGTAATCATTAAATAATTTATAATGCATTTATCATATTATTACTATTGTTAATTTTAGTGTGATGTATTGAATTATATATACAAGGTAACGCAATATATTATTAATGTATTATTCATTTATTATCAAGATTCTAAATTTTTATTGTCAAATATATTGTACTTCAGTTATCACTTTGATGTGATGCTGATAATAGAGATTTATTATAATCCTTGGATAATCAGTTATAATGAATAGTTTGGAATAATGAAAAAAATATTGTTTAGAGAGCACCTAAGAATTTCCCTCCTGTAAGGATCTGATTTCAAAATGTGTATTTTTTTATCGGAATATTCTAAGGGAATTATTTTAAATGTAATATAAGTAATTTGATGTTAAAAATCACATCTATATGAAACTTTTATTAAATGTTAATTGATTTTTTTTTTTTTGCCAAAACTAGAAGAAAAGTTTAGAAGGGTTAATTAAAAAATTACCTTTTGCACGAAACTCATTTATGTTACAATCATTAAGCAGAGTGTTATTCTTTTTGAAGCTGGCATTTTCTTCATTAGAAAGACATTTCTATTAAAAAAAGTGTGCATTTTTTTCTTCTTCAAAATAATCACCTTTTTTCATCATTAGATCTTATACAACTGAATATTAAACGAAGAATAATGTAGTGTTTACAATACAGTAACTTATTTTGCGTCACAAAAATATATGATTATGTAAAAGCTTGTACGATGATTAAATAATCTTGATTGATTCTTATTCCATATTATACTCTTGTTACAGAAATCAAAGTAAGCCCACGTTAATTCCGACATATGTGGCGATTTGTGGAACTGCTGTGTTCAAAATGGTAATTCTATACCTTCCGACCTAAGTATTAAAGTGGTGTTATATTTTCGGTTAAGTATTTTGAACAAAGTTTATATTTGATTTATACTAAGTATTAAATTGTATTTATACATAAAAAGTCATCACATGATCATAGTTACTATACATTTTTGAAAACTTTAAGTATTTTTTTTTATGTAAAAATACAAGACATCATATTATTAATATTGTGATTTTTCCTTTATTGCTTTAGTAAATCAAATTTGAAATTTTATAATTAAATTCATATTTGATTTTAAATATTTTCACTTAATTTCTAATTTAATGTTATAGACTTGTACCTTATCAGAAAATTATATAAATAAGTTTTTGTATACTTTACCTTGTAATATTAAAAATATGAAAGAAATTATTGTATTTAATTTTTATTTCAAATCATTTTAAAGCCCGGAGCATGTTGGCAATGTATCCTATGAGGTTATAAGTGTACAATTAATAGTAGACTATGCTCTTCTTGATTATTATTATTTTTAAATTAAATTGGGAAGAATATGATGAATACTAGAAAAGTAGGACGAGAATAAAACAAAATTATTGTGTTACAAAAATTAGATTAATGAGTAAAAGGTAAAAAATTTCCTCCAATAGATTTTGCAATTGTTTTCTTTTTGAAGTTGAACATGTATGCATTAAGAGAACTTATGTTATTCAAAAAGATACTTCTCAAAATGTAAGTTACCTGCTCCTGTGCAAGTTATGGTAATAATTGGCACTACATCACTTCATCATCTTAACAAACATAATCTAAAAACACTCAATTTTCTCTTCTTCTTTTTATACAGTAGTGACACCAAAATTTAAAACTATGATTTTATGCAGATTACTCAACCCTCTCATCGTTAGATCAATCGTAGTGGCTTCTCAATTTCCATTTTCAGGCACTTCCATCCCTTGATCCTGCATAAAACAACGCTTGAAAGGGTGAGACATTTAGAGCTTTTTTGACACCTCTCTTTTTAAGTTAAAAGTTAATTTGAAGTTAAAGTTAAAAAAGAAGAAATTAAAAAATAAAATTAAAAGTTATTTGATAATTGCATAAAGTTGTTCTTAGGGCTTTGAAGGGAAAAAGATGAATTGATCTCTCACTAGGATAAATTATAAGGGTAAATAATAAAATTCATAAATAAAAGTTTAGAATAAGATTATAATTGAAAAATAAATATTAGAATTTCAAAGAGCTGATATACATCTTACTTAAAAAAATTTCCTCTTGAGCGCTTTAATTTTTAACTTTTTTCTTTATTATATAAAAAAGCTCTTTTCATGATAAGAGTTTTTAAAATTATGTTTGGGTAAAATTTTAATCTCAATAACTTTCAAAGAGCCTATAAAATCAATCCCTACTTTATTGGCCATCTCATGAAGAGTTAATTCCCCAAAATATCATTCTCATCCTGCGTCATCAGCGGACCGACAATGTTGCAAGTGTCTGCAAGTGCAGACACCCCAAGTTCCGAAACCTTAGCATAATCAGACAAGACATTTGCTTGCTTATCATATATCTGTTTGTAGGAGTTGCCATATACTCTTTCATCAGAGAATTTTTCTGGCATCGAAACTCACCATGTAATTGATGCCCTTTACTTTTGTATTGTTACCATGTGTACCATAGGTTATGGGGACATAGCTCCTTGAACCCCAATTACAAAGGTTTTTACTTGTGTCTTTATGTTGGTGGGGTTTGGATTCATAGACATACTCCTTAGCGGGCTTGTAAATTTTGTCTTAGATTTTCAAGAAAATATGATCCTAACGGGACTTCAAGAGAATAGGTTTCTCTGTGAGGAATTACATTGTTGATGTGGCAAAGGGTATAATGAGGATAAGATTGAAGGTTGGTTTGGCACTTGGTGTTGTGGTTCTGTGTATTGGGATTGGGAGTTTGGTGTTGTATATTGTGGAGGGTTTGGATTGGGTTGATTCCATTTACTTATCAGTTATGTCTGTTACAACAGTTGGTTATCGGGGAAGATAACCCCCCCTGCAAATATACTGCTCTTGAGCTTCTTCTGGGGATGGATGATGGTGGTTGTAGGTGACTCCTTGTTGTACGAAGAAGTGGTACTGTACCTACATAGATTCTTTCTCTTATTTTTTAATGCATTTAATTTTTTTTTAAGATGTGCAGACATAAATGTAATTTTCTGGGTCTGCCACTGTCCTGCGTCCAAAACAGTATCGCAAACATATATACCCAGATGCCAAGGAAATTTTCCCATTGAACCTTGTTCAAGTCATCCCACAAGTTTATGGAGGCAATAGCACTTCTTTTCATTATGTACAAAGTGAAGAACACAATTTTCTTCTCCTTCATTGACCACAACCAGGGAGAGATATTAGGATTTTTAAAACGTACATGATCATGACTACGACTGTATTGAAACTCTGGGTTGAAAAACAGCTCATTCGAAGCCAAGTATAGCTTCTTAACTATTCAAAGAAAAATCCGTTGGCTTCCTCCTTTAATGCTAAGCCAAGCCCATTGAGGGGTTTCCTAAAAATCCTAAACCCTATATCTCACCTCCTCTATATATTTATTAGTTGTGGGTAGAGACTAGGTTAGATTGAGAGAAAATTATTTGAGAGATTTGTGAGCAAAACTTTGAGCTTTGTATTTGAGAGATCTCTAGAGAGAGTTTGAGTGAAATATCTCTAGAGAAGTTTGATTATCACCATTATTGGAGAGGTTGTGTTAACCACCACTTTGGTGAAGTGGTGAATTTTGACTCTTTGTATCCATTATTTTCATAGTGGACGTTTGAACTGGACTAGGTCCCGTGGGTTTTTACTTCTTCATTTGAGAAGGTTTTTCCACGTTAAAATCTACTTGTGTTATATCTCTCTCTCCCCTTTGTGTTTTTCGTTTTTTCCGCTGCGCTGCCCGACCTGGTGAAGTTCAGGCCGAGATAATATTGTCGAGATCCGAGATACAGGATATTGTTGACTGACTTCCGCGAAAAGGCTTGTGAGCCGAGTTGAGGGAACCGAGTTCCCGACAGTGGTATCAGAGCTCGGGTTCGACGGGTTCTGAGGGAGACGAGATGAAGACCAGTGGCATAACTCAAGACAAAGATATATTCAAGTTGACTGCAGACAATTTCACGTATTGGAGACCGATGATGGAAGATTATCTCTACTGTAAAGATCTACATGAGCCCATTATCCTTGATGAGAGACCGGCAGGCAAAACTGATAAGGAGTGGGAGATCTTGAGTCGGAAGGCGGTAGCCACGATCAGGAAATATATTGACAAAAACCTCTGAGCAGGTGTCTGAGTTCACGAACGCGTACATGTTGTGGACGAAGTTGGAGTCCATTATTCATAATAAGACTCTCTGGAACAAAGCACACTTGGTTCGCCGACTTGTCAAGCTGGAATACAAGGACGTCATGAGCATGATTGAATACCTCAACACCTACAAAGGTATTATCAATCTGTTGTCTAAAGCCGAGATGAAAATTGATGACGAGATGCAGGCTTTTGTGCTGTGAGCTCGCTGCCAGAAAGCCGGGATACTCTGGTGGTGACTTTGAGTTATTCGTCTCCAGAAGGAAAATTGAAGATGGATGCCGTAATAGATAGTCTCTTGAACGAAGAAGCCAGGAGAAGTGAACGAGGTGTTTCTAGCATGTCCGAGGCCAATGTTGCTGATAATAGAGGGAAATCTGGACTTTGACCAGCCTCTGGACTTTTCTCTTTTGTCACGATCTCGACCTCGGCAAAGTTGGCCTCAGACAGGACATAAAAGGCCAGACTGCTGGACTCTGCAGAATGACGAGAACAACGGCTCTGTGAAGCCGGATCAGATTATTCCCAAGAAGAGGGAAGAGCACCACTGCGGTGGCTGCCAACTCGGATGCCGAGATATTCCTCCTTAGTGAGAATAATTATTTGAATGTTGCATATGATGACTGCACCTGGATTATTGACTCCGGTGTCTCCTTTCACGTCACTCCACACAAAGATTTTTTCTCCTCTTACCGAGGTGGTGGTTTTGGAGTCGTGAAGATGTGAAATCAAGTGACCAGCAAAATTGTTGGTGTCGGTGATGTGACTGACCACGGATGTCGGGTGCCGACTTGTGTTGAAAGATGTAAGGCACGTTCCTGACATGCGATTGAACCTAATCTCGTTAGGCAAGCTTAATGATGCTGGGTTAGTGAACTACTTCGGTTGTGTTATATGGAAGCTGACCAAGGGAAACTTGGTTGTTGCCCGAGGTAAGAAGGAAGGCTCCTTGTACGTGATGCAAGGAAATATCAATGTCGGAGAAGCCAATTCTATCTGAGATGGACCTAGGTTAGAGCTATGGCACAAGCGCCTCAACCACATGAGCGAGAAAGGGCTCCAAATCCTGAATAAGAAAGGATTACTAATCGAGTTGATAGGCCACGCGTTGGAGAGTTGCACGCACTGCCTAGCTAGAAAGCAGCACCAGGTTTCTTTCGTGAAACCGGATCAACCCAGAAGACGCAGGTATATTCTTAACCTCGTCCATACCGATGTTTTCTCCATGTTGGAGAGATCCTTTGGAGGAGCTCAATACTTTGTTTCATTCATTGATTAGCACTCCCGCAAAGTGTGGGTTTATTTGTTGAAGTCTAAAGACCAAGTACTCCAATCCTTTAGAGTTTCATGCTATGGTTGAAAGGGAGACTGGCAAAAAATTGAAGGTAGTCAGATCTGACAATGGTGGTGGGTATTGCGGCCCATTCGATGGCCATGATTCGACTTGAAAAGACGCCCCCCAAGACTCCACAGTTGAATGGACTTGCTGAAAGGATGAACCGAACTATTGAAGAGAAGGTCCGAAGTATGCTATCCAATGCCGGATTGCCGAAATCATTCTTGAGAGAAGCCGTTAGAACTGCTGTTGACTTGATCAACCTCTCACCATCAAGGACACTTGAAGGAGAAATTCCAGAAGAAGTCTGGACAGGTAGGAAAGCGGCCCATGATCAATTGAAAGTGTTTGGATGCCGAACTTTCGTGCATATTCCTAAAGATGAAAAGGCGAAACTCGATGTGAAGACTAAAAAATGCATTTATCTTGGTTCGCAGAGATGTGAGTTCGGGTTCCGACTTTGGGATCCAATCAATAAGAAGATAGTGAAAAGCCAAGATGTGATCTTTCATGAAGATGAGACCATTCATGACATCTCGAAGCCTAAAGTTCGGGTTACTGTTAGACGTGTAAAGTTCATCCCCCATGTCCGAGCTGAAGCAGCGGGAGAAAATGAAGAAAATGATGACCAATAACAAGCTGATGAAGAGGTCCGAGTTGATGACGAGATCTGGGATGAAAATGGTGAACTGAGTTCTCAAGCTGAAGAACATCCGAGATATCCAACTCGAGAAAGAAGACCCTCTACAAGATACCCATCTGATCAATACACCGTTGTTGCTGAATACGGTGAACCTCAGAGTTATGATGAGGCCGTGACGAGCTCAGAGAAAGAAGAAGGGGAAAAGGCAATGCAAGACAAGATGAAGGCTCTGCACGAGAATCAGATTTATGAGCTGGCCGAGTTGCAATGAAGAGAACGAGCAGAAGCCGAGATACAAAGCCCGGATTGTAGTGAAAGGCTGCAATCAGAAGAAAAGGAGTAGACTCTGAGGAGATTTTTTTTCCTGTGGTGAAAATGACCTCGGTCCGAACCGTGTTAGCTATGTCGGCTTCGATGAACCTCGAGGTAGAACAAATGGACGTGAAGACATCATTTCTTCACGGTGATTTATAAAAAGAGATATATATGGAGCAATCTGAAGGGTTCCGAGCTCAAGAACAAGAAGGCTTGGTATGCCGATTAAAGAAAAGTTTATATGGCTTAAAGCAAGCACCTCGGTAGTGATACCAGAAGATTGAAGCATTCATGACAGATCACAAGTTTGAGGAGATAGAGGCCGACCACTGCATATTTGTGAAGAGGTATGAGGCCGAAGATTTATTGATTTTGTTGTTATATGTTGACGACATGTTTATTGTAGGGAAAGACAAATCAAGGATAACCGCTCTGAAGAAGGCGTTGAGCTCGTCCTTCGCAATAAAGGACCTCAGCCCTGCAAAGCAAGTACTTGGAATCAAGATTATCCGAGATAGACAAAAGAAGCTACTGTGGCTGAGTCAAGAGAAGTATATTGAGAAGATTCTGAAAAGATTCAGCATGGACAAAGCCAAAATAGTGAGCAACCCCTAGCCGGACACATAAAGTTGAACCAGAAGCAATGTCCTAGATCTGATGAAGACAACGATGAGATGCTGAAGATTCCCTACCAATCCGCTGTCGAAAGCTTGATGTATGCAATGGTTTGCACTAGACCCGACTTGGCATATGCTATTGGAATGGTAAGCCAGTATTTATCAAACCCCGGCAAAGCGCACTAGGAAGCAGTGAAGTGGATCTTCAAGTACCTTCGAGGTACGACCAACTTATGCCTTCGATTTGGAGAAGGTAAAACCTAGTTGCAAGGCTACTCGAATGCTGATTTATGGGGAGATTCCGGCTCAAGGAGGTCGACGATGGGATACATGATGAGATTTGCCGGAGGAACTGTCTCTTGGGAATTAAGACTTCAGAGGTGTTGCACTATTGACAACCGAGGCTGAGTACATTGTCGCTACTGAGGCAAGCAAAGAGATGCTGTGGATGAAGAAGTTCCTCATGGAACTCGGCCATGGTCAAGACAAGCACGAGTTGGGTTGTGACAATCAAAGCGCAATCCATGTTGTGAAGAATTCGACCTATCAATCCCACACTAAGCACATTAATGTGAGGTTTCACCGGATCCGGGATGTGGTGGAAGGTGAAGAGCTCGAACTCGTCAAAGTGCACACTGACCACAATTGATCAGACATGATGACGAAGCCGGTTCTAGCAAGAAATAATCAATTTGATTATTCTAGATTTCACCAAAATTATAATAACTAAATTAATTTTCGAAATCAATATAACCATTAATCTAGAATTTGTTTCTAAAATCATAATAATCATAATTTTATTTTACCGAAATATTTAAAATAAAAACAACGCGCATAAACTATCATACTAGTCGGTAATGACATAATAGTAAATATGCACGTATGACGTGATCATGCAACAATATGGCACCTTCCTATCCTATATGACATGTTATCGCAAATATCATGTTAATCGCACATATAATTCATACCATTCAATAAAAGCATTAAATAATAAATTCTAATTACTTTAATCCATGGCCTTCAACTTTGGAATTCAACTTTCGCCTAGCCCATAGTATCTGTCTCAAGCCCCTTTAGGGTTTCCATGGGCCCAACAACCCAAAGACCCAATTCTTTGGTGAGAAACCCTAGGACGCGAAAGAGGAACTCTAGCAGTTAGGTCTGCCGCGCCGTCACCCGAAGTCAACTCAGGCCCAAACTCCAGGGGAAGGACCGCCACATATTGATGAGTTCACCGCCACCGGAACCGCCTAAAAAGGTGGCCGGACGCTCCCTCACTCTCCCATTCTTTGCCGGAGAGTGGCAGCCACTCTCAGCCGCTTGTGGCAGCGCGTGGCGGAGCGTGGAGGCTCCGATGGAGGAGATCCACCCACCGTTGCGTTCGTCTTTCCGTCCTCTTTCCAACCATATATAGATCGCCCCATTCTGAGATCGGGAAGTCCTCGAAAAGTCTCCGACAATGTTGACTGCGCATCTTCCTCGCGGTTTCTCGATCTTGAATTTTTACAAAATATTGAAAAATACACAAAAATTCCGAAAAATAAAAATAAAAAAACAGCAAGGAGGAAACCTAATCATATGGGATTAGCCTCCTTGTTACAAATCGAGAAATACACGAGAGACCCTAACCATGGATTAAAGCATTTTTACCGATTAAAATCTAAACTTTTATGAAAATGAACTATACAGAATTAAAACATGAGTATCAATAACAAATACAGAATAAAGGTGCCATATTTTCAAAATTACAAAAATAAATCTATAAATCAAAGCTGATCTAAATCCCCATCACAATCCGGCTCTGATACCAATTGAAGGAATATCATCAGAAACGCGGAAGCGCATCGTACCGATGCGATGAGGAATGAAGAACACCGCTTTGATTACCTGGGATGAAGAAGCGAGCGTGACAATTCCTCACGTTCAGTTCTCCTTCTCTAGCCTCACGATCTGCATTAACGCACCACGAACGGTCGCAAAATCCGCTCTACGATTGATATTGCAGGCTATGACTCAAGGGGATCAGGGAGTCGTGTGGGCAACCGTTCAGATGATGAACGTCTTCCTCTTGGAGTGTTTCTGATGCATGTTACCCTTTGGAGGCACAAGTGGAGAAAAAGGTCCTTATATACCCTGCCCAATCCCACTAACCCTAAGCTTCATGGGTTAATTGGATTTTGGGCTCACTCTCACTAAAGCCATTGGGCTTAGTGAAAAGAGCACACCCAACACCCTCCGCCCATGTGTGCTTGCGGGCATGGTCTGTTCCAAGCCAGGATAAAGGAGGAGGGTTGACATCAGGTGTAGCGAGCCGGCCGTTAAAAACAACTATTTTTATGAAATGAACCCTATATTGAATTATATGAAATAAAAAAAATGTTATAATTTTGAGAGAACTTTAGAATTTCTCCTCATATAATTTAGGTATGTGATTTTTTTTTTATTTTTTTTAATTTTATAAATTATTTTCCTTTAGAAATTGAACATGTAAGTATTAAGAGAAGAGGAATTAGGTTTCTCATATAGTTTGGTAAAATAATAAAGATGTTTTTTTTGGGTAAGCTAATAAAGATGTTTCTTAACATGCAAGTCATTAAGCTATTATGCAATATATCATATAGAATTACTTCTCTTTTTAATCCTTCAAGTACTTAAAAAATAATTAAAAAATCAGCATTTATATATATATATATATATATATATATAAAAGTTTTTAATAAAGTGGTTTATATTAAAATTTTAACATATAACTAAAAACTATAAATAAGAAAAGCACTATGACATATTGCTCTCAGGTTTTAGAAAATCATGAAAAAAACATACATGAAACGAGATATTTGTGGTGTTTTTCAATTTAATTAGATTATTAACTTGTGAATCTTAATAATATATTTGACTACTAATGTATAATCCATTATAATTAGGAGTATAATTATAGTGTTATACTAAAATTCATGTTTATTTTCTATACTATTAATCTACTACATAGGTTTTTTCACTTGATGAAATTATGAAAAACATATTCATTTAGTTTCAGTTTTCTTACTCAATACACTCTCATTTTATCACAAATTATATTTCACTATAAATAAATATACCTTAAAAATGTTATGGGTTAATATGACTCGATTTTCAGGAACTAATTTATAGGAAAAAATTTAATGAATTTTATACACAAATATAAAATGTTATAATCGGTTTTCAACAAATTTTGAATTTAATTCATAGTAAGTTTAAAATTATTCTTATAAATAAAAGACATTATAATCAACATACTTCTTTTTAAAAAACATTAAGTAGATTTTTTAATGTCATTTTAAAATACAAGATATCATATATTTATTAAATTTATTTCTTTTTCTTTATAGTTTTAGTAAATTAAATTTAATTCTGCATAACAATTAAACTCACATTTGATTTTAAGCCGAGTCACTTAATTTCTAATTTGACATATAGAAAGTAATATACTTTACGTTGTAATATTAAAAAAAGAAATGAAAGAGAATATTTAGTTTTTATTTTTGTTCTAAATTTATATAATTTTTATTTTTGTTCTAAATTTATATAATGACCATTAATGGAACGTGTTGACTAGGTATCTTATATGGGTAAGGTTCACAATTGAGATTAAATTGTGCTCATCTTGAATTTTTGTTGAAAAAAAGTTAAGTTGTGAAGAATTAATTTGATGAATTTTTTAAAAAATTGCCTAAAAACTAAACAAAATTGTTCAGTGAAAATGAAAACATCAAATAATGTTAAGATATTAAGGATAAAATTTTATCAACAATAAATTGTATAATTTTTTCTTTTGGATACAATATTGAAATATAAATTATTTTTCTTTCGAACTGTAATATGTATACAAGTGACGATGCTATCGCAAAAAAATAAATAAAAAAGAAGCAAATCTATAAGATTTATTTATTTTTTAGTCCATATTGTGCTGAAAAATTGTAAACATGATATATAAATATATAGATTGATTATAAGATATTTTAACCTATAATTAAAATTTATAAGGGGTAGGTTATATTGATAAATTTTTTTATTTACAAAATATACTATGTACTACGGATAGTACATACTCAAGTAATATATATTACCCGTAACAGATAATATAGATTGTATGAGTTTGTAAACAAAAAAATTGTAAATGTAACTTTGCTTTTATAAATATATACAAACTTTGAGAAATATAGTTCTCGAACTTAAAAAAAAAGTTATTTTTTAATTATGCATAAAAAATAGTATTTTAACTTGAATATAAGTTAGAAAATCATATATGTAACAGATATAATTTTATTATTTTATTTTACTTTGCTAGAATATTAACTTGCAAATTTTGATGGTATGATGTGGGTATTGATTTATACTTTATTATAATATGAAATACAATTATTGTGTTCTACTGAAATTTACATTTATTTAGAATGCCATTTGTCTATTTCAGAATCTTAATATGTCAATAAAATAAGAAAAATTTATTCATTTAGCATTACGTAGAGCTTCGTTGGATCAGAAATTATACTTAACTATTTATAAATGCGATTAATGATACATAAAAGTGCATGGGTCCCATGTGAAGTCATGTGAAGGGAAGAGAAAGAAAGAAAAAAAAAAAAACATAGCTCCACATACTTTTATATATGTATAGTAGATAAAATTATCTCTCACAACATGAGAAATATTAATCTCTTTGTAAATATACTTTAAGCACGTTATAGAATAGTTTAATGCAACTTCAAACTATTAATTTAAGTGAAAAATAAATATAAAAGTTTAAGAAAAAAATTTGCAATAAAACTCATTAAAGATCTATTTGTGAATTACTTTTACTTTAGGTCTACTTTTGTTGATCCTAAATATTTTCTACACGTATCAAGTAATTTCCTTGATGCTCAAATTGGATTAATGTTAATAAGTTCTATTAACATTTTTAGCAGAATTAAGGCTCTTTTAAAGTGAATTTATCCCTAAAGTAAATAAATAAATGAGTATGTATTATTAGTTTAGTTTAAAGGAAATTATTTATATTTATATATGAAAATCATAAGTTAATTTAAAAAATGGGAAGATTATATAAACATAAAAAAAAATCTGTCCATTCATTCAAAAGTTATTTAGTAATATAGGAATGTTGTGAACTTTGTTTGTTATTTCTTTGATAAAATATCATGGAATGACAAGCCCTTCTCGTCTATTAATTTAAATTCGTCAATTCACGATAATTTTCTTATTTATCATATGTATAATATGGAATGACAAGCCCTTCTCGTCTATTAATTTAAATTCGTCAATTCACGATAATTTTCTTATTTATCATATGTATAATACTGTCACTGTTTATGTACATGCAGAAGATGTAGTTGAGGATGATGCATGATAGTCTAATTCAGTTTTGTGAATTCTTGGCGCCACCTTTTGCAAGAGCGTGGCTAAAGAAGCAACTGATTGACCTAAAGTTGTACGAGGAAAGAGTTAAGAAACTAAAAGATGGTGTCAAGAATCTCAAGAAAGCAAGAGTTGTAGTCGAACATAGAGTTGATGAGGAAGAAAAACGTTATGGAAGAGAAATTACCAACGAAGTTAAAGAATGGATAGAAGCTGTGAGGAAAATAATTTCTGAATATGAGGCTTTCGATGAGGATGAAGAAAACCATAAACTTGCTGTGTTTGACTTCATTGCAAGTGGTAAACTTCCTAAGCCCGGGATAAGATATTCTCGAAGCAAAGAAGCAAATGTTATTATAAAGAAGGTTGATGGACTACTGCAAAAGGCCAAGCATGATACCTTTTCTTATTGGGTTGACACACCCTCCATGGCTGCCTTTTTTTCTAATGTTGATTATATTAGTTTTCCATCAAGAGATGAAACTAAGAAGAAGATTATGGCAGAATTGGGAAAACCGAATGTTAGAATGATTGGACTTCATGGGTTGAGTGGCGTGGGCAAGACCACTTTAGTCAAACAAGTTGCTGAGGAAGTCATAGAAGGGATGAATAAAACATTTGATCAAGTGATTATGGCAAGCGTAACAAGAAATGTTGACATAAGGAAAATTCAAGGGCAACTAGCTGACATGCTGGGGATGAAACTAGATGAGGAAAGCGACATTGCAAGAGCAGCTCGAATACAAAAGAGATTAAAGAATGAGAAAAAGAGCATGCTTGTAATCCTAGATGATCTTTGGGCAAAATTGGACCTCAATATGGTGGGCATTCCTTCTGAGGATGATGGTAGTGGTGGCTTCAAAAATGTCAAGGAAGAAAAATCCTCTGTGGCTGGGAAATCAAAAGTTGACGCTTCTAAAAAGGTGATATCAAAAAATCTCCCCACAAATCCCAACATGATGGAAAAAGAAGATACTCCTAATCGTTTGAAAGGATGCAAAGTTTTGTTGATTTCTGAAAGCAAACAAGTGTTATTGAGTCAGATGGAAGGGAATGGAGACCGCATTTTCTCATTGGAAGTCTTAAAAGAAGAGGAAGCAAAGATGCTATTCAAGCAAAAGGCTGCAATAGATGATGCAAATGCTAAACTTACAAAATTAGCAGGTGAGATTGCCAACAAGTGTGAAGGGTTGCCCATGTCAATAATTGCAACTGCAGTGGCATTAAGAAATCAGAGACCCTCAGTGTGGGAGGAAGTTAACCGAAATCTTGAACAACAAAGGTTTATAGGAGCACCTGAATTTTCTACAAAGTTGAGTTATGATCTTTTAGAAAATGAGGAGCTCAAGTATACTTTCTTACTTTGTGCTCGCATGGGTCATGATGCATTAGTTATGGACTTGGTTAAATACTGCATTGGTTTGGGATTTCTTCAAAGAATCTACACAGTAAGGGAAGCTCGAGATAGAGTATATGTGTTGGTTGGAAAGCTAAAAGAGTCTAGTTTGTTGTCTGATAGTAATTCGAAGGATCATTTCACGATGCAAAATATTGTTCGCAGTGCAGCTTTGTCAATTGCTTCAAAGGAGATGCATGTATTTACATTGACAAAGGAAAAAATAGATGAATGGCCTAAAGAGGATAAACTTAAAAGGTACGCTGCAATTTCCTTACATCACTGTGATATTATTGAGTGGTTTCCTCGAAGTATAAACTGCCCAAGACTTAGAGTGTTTCATGTTAACAATAATGATCCAGATCTGAAAATACCAGACAACTTTTTTAAAGGAATGAAAGAACTCGAAGTGTTGATATTGACTGGCTTTACTCTATCACCCTTACCTCGGTCAATTGCATGCCTAACAAAGCTTAGAATGCTTTGTTTGGAGCAATGCATCCTAGGTGAGAAATTATCCATCATAAGTCAGTTGAAAAAGTTAAGAATTCTCAGTCTTTCAGGGTCTGATATTGCAAAATTGCCTTCTGAATTGAAGCAGTTAACAAAGCTACAAATCTTTGACATAAGTAATTGCTCCAAACTACGAGAAATTCCATCCAATGTACTAAAAAGTTTGATTAATTTGGAAGAGTTGTATATGAGAAACACCTTGATTGAATGGAAGGATGAAGAACAGACAAGTCATTGTGAAAATGCTAGTCTTTCTGAGTTGAGGCATTTGAATCAGTTGACAACTCTAGACATACAAATCCCAAATGTTAACCATTTGCCAAAAAACTTGTTCTTTGACGAGTTATATAGTTACAAGATTATCATTGGAGATTTGAAGGCATATTTGGAGACGGATTTCAAGATGCCAGAGAAGTATGAAACATCAAGATTTTTGGCAATACACTTAAAAAATCGCTGTGACATCCATTCTCAAAAAGGTATCAAATTGTTGTTCAAAAGAGTTGAGATTTTGTTGCTGGAAGATCTCAGTGGTGTCCAAGATATTTTCTATAGATTGAGTTTGAAAGGATTTCCATATCTAAAAGATTTGTCCATTGTAAGTAATTCTGACATTGAATCTCTCATTAAGCCAGAGGACAGACAATGTTCCGAGAAGGCTTTTCCTAAACTGGAATCATTGTATCTCTATAATATCAAGAACATGAGTAAAATATGCTCATGTAAGCTTTCAGCACCCTCATTTGGCAAATTGAAGGTCATCAAGATCAAACTCTGTGGTAAATTGGAGAATATCTTCCTAATTTCTGTGGTTAGACTTCTAACTGATCTTAAAACAATTGAAGTTTCTGAATGTAATTCTTTGAAGGAGATTTTTGCCGTGGAAACACAACGCGGCCCTGATGAAATTGAATATCTTGATTTTTGTGAATTACGCTCTTTGACGCTACAAGCTTTGCCTCAATTTATTAGATTCTATACCAATTCATCGAAAGGAGGAGAGACCAGCGGACTATTCCACGAAGAGGTATGTTTAGAATTGTCATGTAGATTTTTTTAATCTTACATTTCAAACTCTATTTCATATTTTATTTGTTAAAACTAAAAAGGAAAAAAATATATTTTCTCTACCTAGAATAAGCTTTAGAAAGTCAGAATCAATTCTTGAATTTTGCACACTAATTTTTTATATTGCGTTGCAGGTCATGTTTTCCAAATTAGAAACAATTGTGTTGTCCTCAATCCAAATTGACATAATATGGAAAGACCACCCTTCTCTAAGTTCCTATTTTCGAAATTTGATACACTTGGAAGTGAATGATTGTTGGAATTTAGAATATTTATTATCTTTTTCAACGGCTAAGAGCCTAGTGAATCTTCAAAGCCTTTTTGTTAGTGAATGTGACAAGATGAGCGGCCTCTTTCCTCAAGGGCAAGATTCCCATGCTAAAATCGAGGAGGTACGTGGGTTGGTGGGATTAGATTCTATAATTAGATATATCTTACATGTTAGAGAAATTGAAATCTTTATTTTTTGTGAGTCCTGTGATACTGAAAACATATTCAAAAACATAAATTGGGTATACAGAATTTGGAAGCACCCTTTTCATGTTCAAATACTAATCAGCTTTCTAAGTGTGGACACCTAGATAGTTTGGTCGTACAATACACCGAAAACACCTCAGCATAATGTTGTAAATAATTATAATTAGTTATTTATTTATTCATTCTAGAATCTTCTTTGGGCTTAGCCTATTAGGTTGTTTAGTCTCTTTAAATAGAGAGCTTTTGTACAATTGTAAAATATATAATACAATTCAATAATATATTTCACTTCCTTTTTTAAGTTAGTATCAGAGCACTCGATTCTGAGAGCTCTGCTTCCGCACCTATTGCCTTTAGAGCGAAACCTTTATTTCTTTGCCTCTCGCTGCCATCAATTGCCGCTGATAATTTTTTCCGGGGACATTTTGGACCGAGAGGACCACTGTTCACCTTGTTTTTTCTTCGATCTATCATTCTACGCACTGTTTCTGAGTAGCAAATGACTTGAACACCTCCGACCGCCTCCAACCAGATCTGTTTACAGTGTTTGGACACTTTAAATAGAGAGCTCTTGTACGATTGTAAAATATACAATACAATTCAATAATGGAAAAAGTGTGTATCATTTTGAAGGATATAAAGTTGTATCATTTTAAATGAGAGAAAGAGATAAATCATGGAATAAAGAATGAGTGGAAAAAGTTTTAAAAGTTTGGGTCTAGAATGAAAGGATATAAGGTGTGTCATTTAAAACGACACACCTTTTTCCCTTCAATAATATAGTTCACTTCCTTTTTCAAGTCATAATGTATAACCAATCTCTCTTATGATTAAGATTTTAATTTGCAATCCGCAACTGCAATATTGCAATATTGAGTAATACTATGACTGATATTATTTGCTTTGTAATTCGTAAGGTCGTATATATCCACATATTTTTCGCAATTGCAACAATAGCAGTAGAACAATATCTTGACCCAAACCACAATTATTGATTTAGTTTGCTTTACATTTGACATCTTTATTAATTTGATTAAATTAAGACAATACTGATTAAGACAATACTGAACCAAAGCAGGGTAGCATCCTTCCAAATTTGAAGAATATGAATCTGAGTAGCATGAAGAGTTTGAGTGAGATATGGAATTCAATACTCCCTTCAGATTCCTTTGGCAAACTGGACACTCTGATCCTCGAGCAGTGTGATAAATTGGTGAATGTTTTTCCTAGTAATGTGGAGGGAAAAATATTTCGGAGTATATGCAATTTGACGGTTACTAATTGCATGTCAATGAATGCAGTATTTGACCTAGGTGATAAAAATCGAGATGCCGTTGATGTAACCAAATTGCAAGATGTTCATTTAGAAGCACTCCCAAAATTGAAGCATGTATGGAAATGGAACAAAGACCAAGAAGGGTTTCTTAACTTGAATAATTTACAAAAGATATTTGTTTATGATTGTGATAGCTTGAAAAATATATTTCCTGTTTCTATGGCCAAGTATCTTTCCAATCTTGAACACCTTGTGGTGCGGGATTGCTTAAATTTGAGGGAAATTGCTGCCGAAGGAAAAGGTACCAACACCAACAAAAGCACCATCGAATTTGAGTTTCCTAAATTAAGCACCATCAAATTAGTGGATCTACCAAAACTTGAGAGTTTCTATCCAGGAGTTTGTGAATTAAGATGTTCAGCATTGAATGACCTATCTATTGAACGTTGTGACAAGTTGGAACCATTCAGAAAAGAAACTGCGGAGGCGCAAAGCAAGTTGACCCTCTTTAGTGAAGAGGTACTATTAAACCTTTCAACTTTTAAGATTTCTTTCTAATTCATAGAAATTTATTACAAAAGAAGAAAGAAAGAAAAACGAAAATTTTAAATGACATGATGGAAGATGCAATTCATATTTTTACTTTTACGTAAATTTACTCTTTCTTATTATTTATTTCATAATTATAGGTAATCAATAAGTTGAACTCCATGCAAATTGTGCTGGAACCATTCAGAAAAGGAACTGCAGATGAGCAAAGCAAGTCGGCTCTCTTTATTGAAGAAGTACTATTAAACCTTTCAACTCTTACGAGTTCTTTCTAATTCATAGAAAATTATTATATAAGAAGAAAGAAAGAAAAAACCAAAATTTTAAATGACATGATGGAAGATGCAATTCATATTGTTAAGTTTACGTAAAATAACTCTTTTTTACTATTTATTTCATAATTATAGGTAATCAATAAGTTGAAGTCCATGCAAATTGTCCTAGAACCATTCAGAAAAGGAACTGCAGAGGAGCAAAGCAAGTCGACCCTCTTTAATGAAGAGGTACTATTAAACCTTTCAATTCTTAAGAGTTCTTTCTAATTCATAGAAAATTATTACAAAAGAAGAAAGAAAGAAAAAATCAAAATTTTAAATAACATGTTGGAAGATGCAATTCATATTTTTTCTTTTATGCAAATTTACTCTTTTTTATTATTTATTTCATAATTATAGGTAATCAATAAGATGAAGTCCATGCAAATTGAGCTGGAACCATTCAGAAAAGGAATTTTAGATGAGCAAAGCAAGCTGACCCTCTTTAGTGAAGAGGTACTATTAAACCTTTCAACCTTTAAGATTTCTTTCTAATTCAGAGAAAATTATTACAAAAGAAGAAAGAAAAAAATCCAAAATTTTAAATGACATGATGGAAGATGCAATTCATTTTTTTACTTTTACGTAAATTAACTCTTTTTTATTATTTATTTCATAATTATAGGTAATCAATAAGTTGAAGTCCATGCAAATTGTGCTGGAACCACTGAGAAATGGAACTGCAGATGCTCGCAAGCCAGCCCTCTTTAATGAAGAGGTACTATTAAAACTTTCAACTCTTATGAGTTCTTTCTAATTCATAGAAAATTATTATAAAAAGAAGAAAGTAAAAAAAAATAAAAATAAGTGACATGATGGAAGATGCACTTTATATTTTTACTTTTACATAAATGAACTCCTTTCTATTATTTATTTCATAATTATAGGTAATCAATATGTTGAAGTCCATGCAAATTGAGCTAGAACCATTCAGAAAAGGAACTGTATATGAGCAAAGCAAGCCGGCCTTCTTTAATGAAGAGGTATTATTAAACCTTTCAACTCTTACGAGTTCTTTCTAATTCATAGAAAATTATTACATAAGAAGAAAGAAAGAAAAAACCAAAATTTTAAATGACATGATGGAAGATGCAATTCATTTTTTTTTTTTTTTACGTAAATTTACACTTTTTTGTTATTTATTTCATAATTATAGGTAATCAATAAGATGAAGTCCATGCAAATTGAGCTGGAACCATTCAGAAAAGGAATTTTAGATGAGCAAAGCAAGTTGACCCTATTTAGTGAAGAGGTACTATTAAACCTTTCAACCTTTAAGATTTCTTTCTAATTCATAGAAATTTATTACAAAAGAAGAAAGAAAGAAAAACGAAAATTTTAAATGACAGATGGAAGATGCAATTCATATTTTTACTTTTACGGAAATTTACTCTTTCTTATTATTTATTTCATAATTATAGGTAATCAATAAGTTGAACTCCATGCAAATTGTGCTGGAACCATTCAGAAAAGGAACTGCAGATGAGCAAAGCAAGTCGGCTCTCTTTATTGAAGAAGTACTATTAAACCTTTCAAGTCTTACCAGTTCTTTCTAATTCATAAAAAAATATTACATAAGAAGAAAGAAAGAAAAAACCAAAATTTTAAATGACATGATGGAAGATGCAATTCACATTTTTACATTTACGTAAAATAACTTTTTTATTATTTATTTCATAATTATAGGTAATCAATAAGTTGAAGTCCATGCAAATTGTCCTGGAACCATTCAGAAATGGAACTGCAGATGAACAAAGCAAGTCGGCCCTCTTTAATGAAGAGGTACTGTTAAACCTTGTTGGGAGGAGGATATTTGAAAAAAGTAAATGTTATAGAAAGATATGGAGGAAGAGAACACTTTTATTACTACACAACTCTTTTGTTTTTTGGTTTGTTACAAAATGATGAAGATGACTCCATATTTATACTAGTGACACCTCCTCAAAACAATAACTCCCAATAATTCTAGAGTTTTCTATACTAGCCTAGTACAAATATTAATTGTGGTAGGTGCAACTACCCTCATTAATAATAGTAGGTGCAACTACCCTCTAGATCTTTAATGGAATTGACTAGAATAGAAATTTCTAGATCTTAGGCTAAACTAACTCCTAAACTATAATTCTAGATGTTGGGTTAAATGTATACTAAGTCCAATGGACCAAAAACTAAATCAAGTTTACTTATTCAACACCCTCCCTTAAACTTGATTGTGTAACTCCAAGCAATTTTCTCATCTTGACAAAGTCTTCATTCTTGAGTGGCTTGGTGAAGATATCTGCTGCTTGTTCTTGAGATTTCACATATTTTATATGCACCTCATTTCTTGCAATGCATTCTCTTATAAAATGATATCGTGTGTCAATGTGCGTACTTCTATCATGGAAGACTGGATTCTTTGTTAACATAAATATTGGTTGGCTCCTTTTGTTGCATATTCAACTCCTTTAGCAAGTTTCTTAACCAAATGGCGTGGCAAACACACGATGTAGCTGCTGCATATTCGGCTTCATTAGAGGATGAGTAAAACAAGCCAAAGTCGATAGTACCTTTAATGTAGCGGAGGACTCCCTTTGCAGCCTCAAGTGCGTGGTAGTTCGAGTCTCCATGTAGCGACTAACGAATCCAACAACAAAGGCAATGTCAGGTCTGGTGCATGTCGAGTAGCGCAAATTTCCAACTAAGCTTTTGAAGAAAGTAGGATCAACATCTTCTCCTTCACCATACTTGGACAACTTAACTTCACATTCCATTGGGGTGCTGATAGACTTGCAATCGTCCATCTTGAATTTCTTTAGTATATCCCTTGCGTAACCTTCTTGAGTGATGAAAAAACCTTCTTCTTTCTGCTTGATTTCAATGCCGAGATAGTATGTCATTTGTCCAAAGTCAGTCATCTTAAACTTCTTCTTCATCACTTTCTTGAACTCTTCAAAGATCCTTGGATTGTTTCCGGTGAAGACTAGATCATCCACGTACAAGCACATGATCAAAATATCTCCATCTTTGAGCTTGACATAAAGTGCATGCTCGTAAGGGCATTTGATGAAACCATTCTCTTAGAAGTACTTGTCGATTTGACTATTCCAAGCTCTTGGTGCTTGTTTTAGCCCATAAAGTGCCTTCTACAGCTTCAGTACCTTATCTTCATATCCTTTGACTTCGTACCCTGCTGGTTGCTCGATGTACACTTCTTCTTCAAATACTCCATTCAAAAATGCCGACTTTACATCCATTTGGTGTATGCTCCACTTGTTTTGAGCTGCCAAAGAAATAATTAGTCTAATAGTTTCTAAGCGAGCAACAGGAGCAAATACCTCATCATAATCGATTCATTCTCGTTGACTATAGCCTGTTGCAACCAATCGCGCGCTTGTATCTTTCAACTTCTCCCTTGGCATTCTTTTTAGCTTTGTAGATCCACTTAACACCAATCGCCTTGTGCCCTTTTGGAAGTGAGGCTAGGTCCCACGTTTTGTTCTCGATCGCATTGATTTCTTCATCGATAACATTTCTCCATTTCTTGCTTTGAACAACTTCTTGAAAACTCACTGGCTCACAATCAACAAAGAGGCAAAATAGAGTTAGATTATCTTGATTCTTCGTTACCTTATAAACTTCTTGCAGGCTTTTGAAGCGTGGTACTCGTTCACTTGAACTTCTAGATGACGATGGTTGTTCTTGAGGACTTGCATCTGGTGAAGTTGGAGGAGTAGTGTCCTCTGATTCCATCCTTGGTTGCGCATTCTCTTCTTCCTCCATAAAGTAGGGAAGGAAGTTGTAGTCTTCATCACATAGACCCCATCTCGATTAATGATAGTCTTTCCATTGTTCGGATTGTAAAGTTTATAGCATTTAGAGTTAAAATCATACCCGATGATGATGAGCTTTTCACTTTTGTCATCAAGCTTGGACCTCTTCTCATCATGAATATGTGCATAGGCTATGCTTCCAAACACTCTCAGGTGGGAGACCCCAGGCTTTCTTCCACTCTGAGCTTCTTGTGGCGTCTTTCCCCACACACTTCTTGTTGGCGAATGGTTTAAAAGGTAGACAGAAGTTGCCACGGTTTCAGCCCAAAACTCTTTTGGCATCTTCTTGCTCTTGAGCATACTCCTTACCATGTTGAGAATGGTTCTATTCTTCCTTTCAGTTACTCCATTCTGTTGTGCGCTTCTAGGAACGGTTAAAGGTTGTCGGATTCCATTATGATCACAAAATTCTTGGAATTCTTTGGAAGTGAATTCTCCACCTCTATCGGATCTCATGGCTTTGATTTCGCATCCACTTTTTTCTCCACACTAGCCTTGAACTTCTTGAAGACTCCAAACACCTCTGATTTTTGCTTTAGGAAATCCACCCATATCTTTCTTGAGAAATCATCTATGAAGAGAAGAAAGTAATTACTCTTACCGTGTGAGCTTGGCTTCAATGATCCACAAACATCTGTATGTATGAGCTCGAGCGGCTTGTTGGCTCTTGACAAAGACTCCTTTAGAAAGCTCTTTCGACATTGCCTCCCAAGTAAACATCCTTCACATAGCTAGTCAGGTTGACTGATGGAAGACAATCCTCTCACTAGGGGTGTAAATAGGCCAGGCCAGGCAAGGCTTTGGCTTTCCTGGCCTAGGCCTGCATAATAAAATGGTCGGCCTATCTGGCCTACGAGCCTATCGCAGGCTTATTATAAAGGTCAAGCCTGCCCTGTTATTTAAAAAGAAAAGGCCTACATGGCCTATGAGGCCTTTTAGGCCTACTATATTGCAAATAAAATAAAAATAAAAATAAAATATCTCATTAATTAAACAATATTTCCAGCATGGGTCCAAATTATAAAAAGTCTATGACAAATTTTTTTTAACAAGAATACAAATTATAAAAATTCACGACAATAAAGATTGAATTTTTCTTGGCACATCACAATCTTCAAGTGAGCCTTTCAGCTTGATTATTCCCACTATATTTTCGAACCTGCAAGTAAAAAATCAGAAAATCAAATTAGTTATGCATTTCACTATGTTTACATTATGAATTACAATATATAAACATTTTCAAATGAGTTATTAAAGAAGCAATTTATACCTTTTGTGTTTTTTTCTTCAAATCATATTTATTTCTTAACCAATCTCCACCACAAATTAATGCTTCGATAGTCTCCTCGACTAAATTAGCACGATAATATTATATAAAAAATATTTTTTAGAATATAAATAATATTATATAAAAAATATTTTTTAGAATATAAATAATATTATATAAAAAATAAATTTTTTATTTTAAAATTGAAATAGGCCGGCCTACAGGCCAAAAGGCCAGGCTTTTTTAATTTGGCCTACGGCCTTATTTTTAAATAGGCTCGCGTACAAGCCTTTACCTGGTCTAAGTACTTCGAAGGCCGGACCAGGCTTTTCATAGGCCAGGCCATAGGCCCCTATAGGCCAGCCTGGCCCATTTACACCCCTACCTCTCACCATCTCTTTCTTGTATAGCAACTCCAGACCACCAAAGTTGAGGTGTCTGAATCGAAGATGCCACAGCCAAGATGCATCCTTGTAGCAGGCTTTGAGACACTTTGCAATGTCGTGTTGAATGTTCAACAGAAACATTCTATTTCTTGACATAGGCACCTTAGCAATCAAGTTATTTTGATTATCTCTTAAAGAAAGAGTATTATTTTTTAAGTGAACATCATACCCTTTCTCTAAGAGTTGCCCCATACTCAAAATGTTAAAGGAAATGGAAATACAGAATTAATGCAAAACAGTAAACAAGCTACAACCCAGAGCTTTTAGGAGAGGCTTTGTTCCCTCCCAATTTCCCAAAGCCCAAATTACTCAAATTCCGGAATGATCCTTCCTTCACTCACTTTCCACTAATAACCACCTCTTGCCTTGCGTCTTGCATGCCTTTCATAACGGAATTGTCCTCCATCTCTTTTGCTAGCTCAATAGAGTTAGTGATGGTTTGGAATCCTCTACTTTTATTCCCTTTCATTCTTGCATACACCCTTCTAGGTTTAAGATTTGGCAAACTAGTGACAATACCCCCCTTTAACCATATTGTCCTCAAGATGGAAACCCGAAAATTGCTCACTGAGGTTGAGAAATTCTTCCCATGTATTTTTGAAAGAAAGGAGATACTTTCATTTGACCAGTACATCAAGCTGGCCCAACACATTCTGCCTACAATGCAGAATGTCTTCTGGTTCTGTTTGCAGCTCCCACTCCTTGGATAAGGTTGTTGGTAGGGGATGGGCTTGCAAGATGGGGGATACAGTCTTCTTTAATAAAGAAACGTGAAAAACAGGGTCACTGAGGTTGAGAAATTCTTCCCATGTATTTTCAAAAGAAAGGAGATACTTTCATTTGACCAGTACATCAAGCTGGCGCAACACATTCTGCCTACAATGCAGAATGTCTTCTTGTTGTTTGCAGCTCCCACTCCTTGGATAAGGCTGCTGGTAGGGGATGGGCTTGCAGGATAGGGGATACAGTCTTTAATAAAGAAACGTGAAAAACAGGATGCATATGACACTCTGAAGGCAATTGTAGTTTATACGTAGCACCCCCAATCCTTGCTATGATCTCATAGGGCCCATAGTAGCTAAGCTTTTCATTGACTTTGTGTGCCAAATGACTTAAGTCTGTAAGGTTGGATCTTCAGATATACCATATCTCCTTCCTTAAACTCCACCTCCCTCCTATGAAGATCAGCTTTCACTTTCATCCTATTATGGGCTTTGGACAGATTCTAGTGCAACTCCTCAATATGGCATCTCGGTCTAGGAGCAGCCTTGTCATTTCATCCACTAGTGAGGATTGTTGTCCTACTTTCAATAGATCTGGTGGTTCACATCCATACAACGCCTTGAGCGATGTCATGCCAGTGGACTCCTTAAATGTCGTGTTGTAACAATACTCCGCCCAATGCAGCCATTTTGGCCATTGTTTAGGTTTTGGGCAGCAAAAACATCGCAAATATATCTCCAAGCACCGGTTGACACGCTCCGTTTGGTCATTGGTTTGTGGGTGATAAGTTGTGGTATAATGCAACCGAGTTCTAGCACATTTTAAGAATTCAGAGCAGAATCCGCTTCGAAACACTCTGTCCCTGTCGGAAACTATGGTACTTGGGAACCCATGTAGCTTTACTACTTCCTTGATAAAAATTCCAGCCACATCTTTAGCTGAATAAGGATGACAGATGGCCACAAAATAGGCATATTTTGTCAGCCTATCGACCACCACAAAGATGGTGTCCACTCCAAACAACTTAGGCAGCCGTCCCACAAAATCCATAAACACACCAGGCTAGATTTTGGTTGGAATAGGTAGTGGAATTAATAGACCCGTTGGTGACAAATTTTGTAATTCAAGTTGTTGGCAAGTATGATAGGCATCCACATACTCCTTAATTTGCCCGCACATTCCCTCCCAATACCATAATACAAATATCCTTTTATAAATGTTCTAAATTCCAGAATGGCCCCCAATGTGTGAGTTATGATATTCCTTCAAAACTAAAGGAATGAATATGGAGTCCTGTGGTAAGACCACCCTGTCTTGGTATAGCAACCATCCATCCACCAAAGTAAACCCTTAATGTGATTGGGGATCTAACAACAAGTCTTGAACTATTACGTTCAATTTTGGGTCTGTCTGGACCTCTGTCTGGACCTCTTTTTCAAGGCTAGCTGCATTGCCCCACTTTGTTTGAATAACCAGAGTCATTTGCATCATGTGGGAGAGGGCATCCGCTACTTTATTTTCTTTACCAGGCTGGTAAACAATCTCAAAATCAAAGTCCAATAGTGTTGAAGTCCACTTCTGTTGTTCCTCATTCAACACCGACTGTTCTGATAAGAATTTCAAGCTCTTTTGGTCGATTTTCACGAGAAAGTGTTTACACATCAAGTATTGTCGCCATTTTTGGATAGCAAAAACTATTGCCATCAGCTCTTTCTTATAGACCGATTTACCCATAGCCCGTTGAGAGATCCCCTGACTAATGAATGGCACTAGTCTGTCACCTTGCATGAGTACAGCCCTTATCCCCTTTCCGGAAGCATCAATGCACACTATAAACTCCTTGGAGAAGTCTGGTAAAGCCAAAACGAGAACATCAACCATTAATCTCTTCAGTTGGTCAAAAGCCACCTGTGCGTCAGTAATCCATTTAAACTTATCTTTCTTTAACAGTTCAGTCAGGGGTTTGGCAATTTTACAATAGTCCTTTACAAATTTTCAGTAATACCCAGTGAGGCCCAAAAATCCCCTAAGTACCTTAATTCGAGATAAGGAAGGCCAGTCCCACACAACCTGGACTTTGGAGGGGTCAACCATCACCCCATTTTCGGAAATAATTTGGTCCAAATATTCTATTTGTGTCTGCCCAAAATCACATTTTTTTTGTTCAACACCAGCTGGTTCTGCCTCATTACCTCTAGAACTTTTCTTAACTGCTCCACATGCTCCTCTTTATCTTTGTTGTAAATTAACACGTCATCCAGAAAAAACCAGCACAAATTTTCTAAAAAATGGTCATTCATCAGTGCTTGGAAGGATTGGACTGTTCGTCCATTAAAGCGGTATGTGATGTGAAAATACTTTTATGGGAGGATTTTGTTGAAAATGTAAGAAAACATAGGGAAACAAATATTTTTTAGTTTTAACTCTACGATATAGAAGAAATAGGAAAGGGTCATATAAAACTATTTTAAATTTAAAACGAATAAGTTAGATCTTCCAAGGCACATTAGCATGGCGTACTTCTCCTATTCGAATCGGGGTTTGAAACCAAACTTCTCCTCAGGAGGATAAAATGGGCGATTCAGGTGAGATCCATTGTAGATCCAACTTTCTATTCACTTGTGGGATCCGGGCAGTCCGGAGGGGAATACCGCGGCTCCTCTGTTCTCAAGAATTCAACATCCCTTATCAGTATATGGACAACTATTTCTCAAGCATAGGTTTAGGTTCGGCTTCAATGGAAAAAAAAATGGAGCACCTAACAATGTATCTTCACAGATCCAAGCAGTAGTATCAGGTCTCTTAGCTATTGTTCTTGAGAAATGACCGAATTTTGTCCATTCCTCAAAAGACATTTTTATGGGATCCCTATCTACCAAAATTTTGACTTCTGGTTCAGGCGAGCAAATAATCATTACCGCACTCAAAGGTAGGGCATTTCCCATTTTTATAGGAACTTCTGTACTAGAAACAATGGTATCTCCAATGATAGCCCCTCTGGGGTGTAAAATATATCTTTTCTCACCATCTCCATAGTGTATGAAACACAAAGCATTGGTAAGGCCAAAGGGCAGAACCAATTAATCGTAATGGCCTTCATGGGTTTTGAAAGTCGTCATAGGTATATTCTCCTCCCTCATTCGAATCTGGTGACACCAAGATATCAAATCGAACTTGGAAAAAATTACAGACCCACCCAATTCTACTAGCAATTCATCAATTACGGGCAAAGGGAACTTATTGGGAACAATGTACTTATTCAGGGCTCGATAATCTACACAAATCGTCCAACTCCCATCTTTTTTTTGCTAGAATTACTGGGCTTGCGTAAGGGCTTATGTTATGCCTAATTATACTCTGACTCAACAAATCACCTATCAATTTCTCTATTTCAGTCTTTTGAGAGAAGGGGTACTTGTATGGGCGATTATTTGGAATTACAATACCTAGTTTGAGTGTAATAGCATGGTCATAGCTCCTTTTCGGTGGCATTCCCATTTGCACTTGGAAGATATCCTCGAATTCCCATAGTAATGCCTCTAATTCCTTCCATCATTGAATCTTGCCCTTTAGTTGTGTTCTTCTCGGTTCCACCAAAATCCCTTCACCGTTTTGCTGCAGCGTCTTCATTATGGTTTTGTACGACACCATCATTCTAGATAGGGATACATCTCTAGTAATGGTGACCTCCCTTCCTTCCTAGTCATATTTTAAATTAATCTTTTTAAAATTTTCCCTGACTTCGCCTAGTCCTCTGAGCCATGTCAACCCCAAAATTATATCCACTCCACTCAAGTCAAATAGATGAAGATCTTGACGGATTTCTTGTTCCTGAACTTCGACAACTACCTCTGGGCAAATCCTTTGGCAAGATACTTGATGCCCCTCCCCAACTTGTACGAGATACTTGGGTGTGTCCTTCATCTTCAATTTTAACCGATTGGCTACCTTCCTCCTGATAAAGTTGTAGGAAGCGCCGCAATCGATCAGTACAGTCAACCTCTCCTCATTTACTCTTCCCTAAAAATACATGGCTTGACTGGACGAAAAACCCATTAAGCTCTGCATGGACAATTGCACCGCCACTACGGCTTCCCTATCATCAACCTCCAATTCTACCGTTGTTGGATCTGTGACCGGATTCTCCTCGGGTTCATCCTTGTCGTCAACAATAGTCAGATGAAGTTGTCGAACTTAACAATGATGCCTAGGGTCCCACCTTTCGTTGCATTTAAAACAGAGACCAAGACGAGAACGTTCTTGCAACTCTGCTTGGGGAAAACGACGATCGTCGCCGCCTCCAACCACGCTCGCCTGACTCTCAGTGCTTAGAGCTTTAGGCGCGTTTTGTGAATTAGTGAAATTAGGGTTCGCCTGCCCATTGGTATGTTGTTTGGCCCCTTCACCCATATTGGGCTTCGGGTTATTAGTAAGGCTCAAATTCGTTTGGGTTGCCCCATTTCCCAGTGAACTTGTATTAACGAATCGATTATTATGGGCCCAATTCAAACATTTGAACTGGAGCTGGATCCCATTCCAGTCTTCTTCGTCCCCTCCATTGTCCACCCTTGGTTGCGCCGTTCAATCTTCAATGCCATTTTCATCATCTTACTCAATCGAGTCGTGGGATGCATCAGTAGCTCTTCTCGCACACTATCACAAAGCTCGTTGAGCCACACTCCTCTAAGTAATTCCTCATCCTCGTAGTGTAAAGGGCTGACTACCTTTTCAAATTCCCTTATGAACTTCTTTACTGTTCTGGTTTGTCTTAGAGTGAGTAGCGATCGCAACGGATTATCCAATACTTTCGGTTGAAAACGGTTGAGGAGCTCCGGTTGAAAGTTCTCCCAAATGGTGTTACCAGTGTTGATCTCTCACCACTGGAACCAATTGAGTGTCTCTCTTTCTAAAACCACCAACACTGCAGCTACCTTCCACTCGTCCCTTACTCCATTGATTAGGAAGTAACACTCAACTTTGTTCAGCCAACCATATGCATCCACCCCATCAAATATAGGTAAATCCAATCGACGTCCAAACAATTCCACTCGTTTGTTTCGCCTCTGATTCCCATCCACTTCACCATTAGACCCCTGCGAACCTGCAATGCGAGTTTCTCTAGTTCTTCTTCGGCCTTCCTTTTTGATGTTTTCGATTTGATTATTGTGTCAAACTTCATCCAACCTCCTGAGAATCTCCACCTGACCTTCTTCAATCCTCCTCACGCTTTCCATCAATTCTTCATATCGAGCCTCTATATTGTACGTCACTACCATCCACAAAGCTCCCAAATCGGAGCTCTGGTACTAATTGTAACAGATAAACAGAACTAAAGAAAATGGAAATCAAATAACTTCTATATTAAGCCTATTCCTCCTCAGTGTTTAGAATTACAAGCAACAACTTAAAGGAAATGGAAATGTAGAATTAAAGCAAAACAATAAGCAAGCTACAACCCAGAGCTTTTAGGAGAGACTCTGTTTCCTTCCCAATTCCCAAAGCCTAAATTACTCAGATTCCCGAATGATCCTTCCTTCACTCACTCTCCACTAATAATCACCTCCTGCCTTGCATGCCTTTCATAACAAAATTGTCCTCCAATTCTTTGTTGACTCCGTAGAGTTATTTATGGTTTGGAATCCTCTACTTTTATTCCCTTTCTTTCTTGCATACACTTTTCCATATTTATGACATGGCAAACCAGTGATAGAATGCATTATAATTAACCGTACCCCAAAGTTATCACGCACAAAACATTGAATTGTAATAGAGCCTTATAAAGGCCACTATACAAGACTCCACAATGTCAGCAAACAGCTTTCCTAAACTGTTCGGAAGCTAATAGAGCTTGTTTCAAATAGTTGATAAAACATGTAGAAGAGATAAAGTTGTCTCCTCATGGAAGAGCTTTATTGAGCAATTGGAAATAGAGCTAAACCATAAGAGTGTGTCTAAGGGAGGGGTTTAGAAATGAATGTGTAAAGCTCCCAGGGAGAATAAGAGGATGAGAATGGGAGAGAAGAAAGGAATTGAGTAACCTTCGTTTCCCTAGTTTTAGTAAAGAAGTTTTCCAACTTGCATCACGTGATAACTCAACGGAATTGGATGGAAATTTAACATATATGCTAAATTGTTACAATCATATAGTATTAGTAGGTTTTTTGTTTTAATCAAAAGTACATGGTGGTTTTTTTGAATAGAGGTCTAAGTCTAGGGTGCTAAATTGTAATTTAGCCTAAACATTTCAACTTTTACGAGTTCTTTCTCATTTATAGAAAATTATTACAAAAGAAGAAAGAAAAAAAAAATACCAAAATTTTAAATGACATAATGAAAGATGCAATTCATATTTTTACTTTTACGTAAATTAACTCTTTTATTATTTATTTCATAATTATAGGTAATCAATAAGTTGAAGTCCATGCAAATTGAGTCGTGGCATGCAAAGTCATCAAGCAGCTACATGGGGAAGGGAAACCATCGAAGGGACAACTTAGAAGATCTTCACTTATCTAGATTATCAGATACTGAGATTCTATATTCTTTCCTTCATAGGAATCCTAATCTAGAAAGGCTATCGTTGAATAATTGTTTCTTTAAAGAGATAGTGCCTCTCAAAAATCCTTTTGAAATTGAAAACATGGGGGTTGTTCCGGAGCTGAAAAGTTTGAAGTTAACAGTCTCACCTAAGCTTGAGAATATAGGCTTCGAAGGAGACATAATTCTACAAAGGATAGAAGTCTTGATTTTAGAGAAATGTCCCTGTTTGGTCACTATTGTTAGTTCCCCCTCGATATCTCTCACTCACTTGACAAATCTTGAAGTGGTTGATTGTGATGGATTAAAAAATCTAATGCCACCATCGACTGCGAAAAGCTTGATTCAACTCAGCACCTTGAAGGTAATCAATTGTAAATCTCTGGAGGAAATTGTATCGAAAAAAGAAAATGAAGAAGAAAATAAAGGCAAAGACATTGTTTTCAGACAATTGAAGGTTCTAGAGCTTGTGTCACTGAATAGCCTCCAAAGTTTCTGCAGCTCTGAAACTTATGTCTTCAAGTTCCCGTCATTGGAAAACTTAGTAGTGAGTGCATGCCCCAAAATGAAAAAATTCTCTGAAAACAACAGCACGCCAATTTTACAAAAAATTTACGTCGTGCATGAAAAAGAGAAGAAGAGATGCCATTGGGATGGTAATATAAATGGTACGATACAAAAACTATTCATGGAAAAGGTATGTATGAATTTATAAACTTAATTTTCTATTTTAGTATGTTCTATTGTGTTGCTTAGTTTTAAATTAGATAATTAATTTTCCTAAATAATCTTTGTTTGGATTGGTGGTAAATAATAAAAAGGGAATAGGGAATGTAATAAAAACTTAATATCATGCCATTTGTTAGATGTTTGAAAGTTAAGAAAAGAAGAACTGTTTTGTCTGAATTATACTTTCTTAATTCATTTAGAGACCCAATGGGTCATTTTTATATTGAGTACATTCAACTACCTCAACTACTTCAATAAATATACAACTACCAACTAAATATACAATTATCAACTACATCAATAAATACTATCTAGAATATTCTACAATATTCTACACTCTCCCTCAAGTTGGGAGATATATATTGATCATTCCCAACTTGCTGATCAAATTCTCAAAGGTTGGCTTAAGTAATCCTTTGGTGAGGATATCTACTGTCTGTTCCTTGGTAGGTATATATGACAAGCATACACTACCGTCTTCTAATTTCTCTTTGATAAAGTGACGATCAACTTCCACATGTTTTGTTCTGTCATGATGAACAGGATTTTGAGCAATGCTAACAGCCGCCTTATTATCACAATATAATCTGATAGGTAGGGAATAAGAGATCTTCAACTCCTCCAGAAGCCTTCGTAACCAAATTCCTTCACAAATACCATGGGTTAGAGTCCGAAATTCCGCTTCTGCACTTTTTCTTGCAACAATAGTTTGTTTCTTACTTCTCCAGGTCACAAGGTTTCCCCAGACATAAGTACAATATCCTGAAGTAGATCTTCGGTCCATTGCAAAGCCGGCCCAGTCTGCATCTGTATAGATTTCAATCATCCTTTTGTGCCCCTTTTTAAAGAAAATTCCTCGACCAGGGGTATTTTTTAGGTATTTGAGAATTCTATAAACAGTACAAAGGTGTTTTTCCTTAAGAAAATGCATGAATTGGCTAACCATGCTCACAACAAAAGCAATATCAGGACGAGTGTGAGTCAAATAGATTAATTTCCCCACTAGTCTCTGGTACTGCTCCCTATCAACATCTTCCCCGTCCTCAACTCCCATCTTGATATTAGCTTCAATTGGAGTCTCTGCCGGCTTGCACCCAAGCATACCTGTTTCTTGCAACAGGTCTAGAATGTATTTTTTCTGAGTTAAAGAAATTTCTTCCTTACTCCGAGAAATTTCCATGCCAAGGAAATATTTGAAAGATCCAAGATCTTTTAGTTCAAACTGGTCAGCTAAACATTTTTTTAAAGAGGTTATCTCCTCGCTATCATTATCAGTGACAATTATGTCATCAACATAAACGATCAGAATAGCAATTCTTTCTTTGTCGGAGTGTTTAAAAAATAAAGTGTGATCAGTCTGAGCTTGGGTGAACCCTCTTCCCTTAACAGCTTGAGTAAATTTCCCAAACCATTCTCTGGGAGATTGTTTAAGTCCATAGAGAGACTTCTGCAACTTGCACACAGAACCATCCCCTTTTTCAAAACCAGGAGGTGGATCCATGTAAACTTCCTCATGTAGATCACCATTCAAGAAGGAATTCTAAACATCTAATTGTTGCAATGGCCATTCAAGGTTGGCGGCAAGAGATAGCAGAACGCGGATAGTGTTAAGTTTGGCAACAGGAGCAAATGTCTCCTGATAATCTATCCCATGAGTCTGAGTAAATCCCTTAGCAACTAATCTGGCCTTATACCTATTGATGCTATTGTCTGCATTGAATTTTATTGTGAACACCCACTTGCAACCAACAGTTTTCTTTCCTTTAGGTAATGTCACAAACTCCCATGTTCCATTTTTTGTGAATGCATCCATTTCTTCTAATACTGCATTCCTCCATTTTGGGTCATCAAGTGCTTCTTGGATATTTTTGGGTATCCTGGTACTATCTAACATAGTGTCGAAAGCACGAAAACCTGGAGACAACTTTTCATATGAGATATAATGGGAAATAGGATGAGCAGTGCAAGATCTAGTACCTTTCCGAAGAGCAATAGGCATATCAATGTTGGTTGTACTAGTACATTCAAGTGGGTTGCTAGAACAAGGACTCGAGTCAGGATCCTGGCAGTCTAGAGCATCTTGATGTGTTTTGCGCCTACTGTAAAATTTTCCCCATTTTCCAAAAGGATCACAAGGAGGATCATTAGACTCAGGTATAGTTGCTTGATCAGAAGGAGGATCATTAGACTCAGGTATAGTTGCTTGATCAAAAGGAGGATCATTAGACTCCAGTATAGTTGCTCCCCCTGTTTCCTTCCCAATAACTCCCCCTGTTTCCAAAGGCCAAGGTAAGACAGTAGCATCATTTGGTTTCCCAGGCTTATCTTCATCCATACCAAGACCAATAGACTCCCCCTGAAGAGAAGTCGGGGAAAAAAAGGATTGTGTTTCATAAAAGGTAACATCCATGGAAACAAAAACCTTACGGAGAGAAGGTGAGTAACACTTATAACCTTTTTAATTTGGGGAATATCCTATGAAGACACTTCTGATGGATTTAGGGTCAAGTTTGGACCTTTGATGTGGAGAAATTTGCACAAAAACCACACAACCAAATATTTTGGGAGGGAGAGAAGAAAGAGCACTAAAAGAGGGAAAAGATTTAGTAAGACAGGATAAAGGAGAATGAAAATTTAGTACCCGAGAAGGCACCCGATTAATGAGATAACAGGCTGTCAAGACGGCTTCCCCCCACAAGTATTTAGGGACATGCGTCGTGAATAAAAGAGCCCGAGCAACTTTAATTAGATGTCTATTTTTTCTTTCAGCCACTCCATTTTGTTGAGGGGTGTTAGGACAAGAACTTTGATGAATAATTCCATGCTGGTTTAGGTAATCTCCAAGAACTGAATTAAAATATTCAGTACCATTATCTGTTCGTAGAATTTTGATAGAGGTCTGAAATTGAGTTTGAATCATAGCATGAAAGTTTTTAAAAGTGGATGCTGCCTCAGACTTATTTTTTAAGAGATATACCCAACATACCCTAGAATGATCATCAATGAAAGTAATAAACCAACGAGCACCTGAGACATTTTTTTCACGAGCAGGTCCCCAAATATCACTATGAATCAATGTAAAGGGAGAAGATTCATGATATTTCTTAGGAGAATAAGTGACACGAGAGTACTTTGCAAGCTGACAAATACCACAGAGAAGGGAGCTTGGCTTTTTATTGATAAATAAGTTCGGGAATAACTTCTGGAGATAAACAAAATTTGGGCGTCCCAACCTACGATGCCATAACAAAACATCATTACAGTCATCTGATAAACATAGAGAGTGGTTCGAAAAAATCCTCTTTTCACAATGAACCTATGTAAAATAGTAGAGCCCTTCTTCCTCTCTAGCATTGCCAATCATCATCCCCGAGTCCTGTTCTTGAAAGATACATGCATTTGCAGAGAACTTAGCAACACAATGCAACTCAGCAGTAAGTTTGCTAATAGAGATGAGACTACAAGTAAGAGAGGGAACATGAAATACCGAGTTCAAAATAATATGCTCAGAAAGTTTAATGGATCCCTTTCCCGCAATAGTGGAGAAATTCCCATCAGCTGTTCTTATTCATGATGAGTGGTAGTAAGGGGTATAGGAGAAAAATAAGGTTGCATTACCTGTTATGTGATCAGAGGCCCCTGAATCAAGGATCCAACGATTACTACTTCAACATGGAATGCCATACCTTTTTGAGCAACATGACTAGTTGCCTCAGCAGGTTGAGACATCAATTTATGAAAAGACGAATTTTCAAAATTTCCAGCGTCCATGGCTTTCTAACAACAGGTACCCAGAAAAAAAATTCCTCCAAATACGATTTTGACCCTTGATGGTCCTCAAAAGTTGAGGTCCATTAGGTACATATGGTTCCATCAAGCCCAAGTTTTAATTCTGAATTACTCTCTTTAACCTCCTTCCATGAGGAGCAATTGTTTTAAGAAGCAGACCAGAGCAATACGTGAAATAGGAATTAGAGTAGGATTGGAGCAAATTAACATTATCTTTTTCACATATGATTATTGGGTTAATTTGTTTTGATTAGGAAACCTAAGACCTAACAAGAGGAGCTGCGCATTTAGGAAGAAAGAGAGGTGCTGCGCAAATAAAGGGAGCATAAAAGCCTGCTACAGTACAGAAGCATGAAAAGGAAGCAATCAGCAGCCTCCACGTCAGCATCAGCAGAGAAGGTGGAGGTGTCTCCCTGCTACAGTACAGAAGCAAGAAAAGGAAGCAATCAGGAGCCGCCACATCAGCTATAGCAGAAATAGTGGGCATGTCTCTCTGATCCCATAATTCTTGCGCACAAAGAGAAACCAAAAGGAAGGGGGACCACTACCATCAAGTGCTGCGTTGGCAAGGAGCAAGGCTGCGATTGGAGAATATTCCTATGAAGAGCTGAGTTGGCAAGGAGCAGAGCTATCATTGGAGAGGATTTAGAGAAAGCATAGCCCTTGATGAAGGGAACAGTGAGGATTAAATGAAGGGGCCTATAAAAGGAACATAGCAAACAACCAAAAAGAGACAGACATTCTAGGATTGTTTTTATTATTCCTTTTGTTTTTCTTAGAAAAATGCTCAATAGGAGCTAACTTTCTTTAAGTAGATAAGGGTTCCATAGAAGTAATCCCTTTTGTCTTAGGATAACTTTGTAAGGAACACATATTTTATGAATGAAATCTGAGTTGTTCTTTGGTTAAATTTATTGATTCTGTGAAACCCCTTGGGCTGCAACCTCATCCCGGGACCACTCGGTCGATGAAACACTGACAGGGGCGTGTGGAGCAGTCTCAAGATCTTGGGGTAGTTTAGCCTGAAGAAAGGAGGGAGAAACACCCGGAATGAGGAGCACTGCCATGTGAATCCATGCTCTTTTGAGAAGGCAGCATGGTTTCCCTGTGTGTAACTCTAAGACCTCTGGAGTAAGTTGGGAGCAAGGCCTTGCTCTCTTCTTACCCTAAGGCAAAGTAAAGGAAGGAGCAGATTCCACTTATAAAATATGCTACCAAGCAGGGTTAACCAAAGGGATGAAAATATGGAGCCCGTTAATACCTACTTAACTTTCTTAAAAATCAACCCCACTTCAATCTTTTGTTGCAACTCTTTCCATAACATTTTACTAGTGATTACATTACTGGTTTTATCTCAACTCACTGATTACTCTTGAACTACTTCAAATTGATGCTTTTACATTCGATGATCATACTAAGTTATCACTGCTCTCATCTGGGTTCAGAACAGTTAACATTGTTTAACTAGCTGACTAGAGATTTCTCTTCGTGAGGCTTGGTCGAGAATAGTTGCTGTTCTGTATTTTATTTTTACAAGTTAAGTTTCCTTGAACGTTTCTTACTTCACAATTGCTCCCCGAGGATGATAAATCTGGGACTAAAACACCCTATATTGCTTGACACGTACGCTTGCATATAGTCGAAAAGGGTTGCTCTCAGTCAGAGTAAATTGCTCCTGTTGGCAAATCTGACTGTTGCTCTGTGCTCTTGTTCCTATAGTTTTAAATTATTCCCGAGCAGCTCGCGGTTTGACCAAGCAACCCTCAAAATAGGAAGAGGGTTGCTTGCCAAAGTCAATGAATGAGAGCAATCTTAGCTACAGTAAAACAGTAATTGCTACGGTAATGAACAGTACTGCTACGGGTCTTCTGTGGGTTGGCTCGGAATTTTGTTTTGAACCTAATGGTGGCCTTGGTTTCGTGGTTCTGAACCTTGGGCAGTGGCTAGGAAAATGACTTAAAAATAAATCAGAACAGGAAAAGACTGGAATATAACCAGCTCTGATACGATGAAGAAAAGAAGAAGTGTTTTGTCTGAATTATACTTTCTTAATTCATTTAGAGACCCAATGGGTCATTTTTATATTGAGTACATTCAACTACCTCAACTACTTCAATAAATATACAACTACCAACTACATCAATAAATACTATGTAGAATATTCTACAATATTCTACCGAAAGATAATTGAAGAAAAGAAGAAGTGTTTTGTTTGAAAAATACTTTCTTAATTCATTTAGAGACCCAATGAGTCTTTTTTATATTGAGTACATTCAACTACCTCAATAAATATACAACCACCAACTACTTCAATAAATATACAACCACCAACTACTTCAATAAATATACAACTACCAACTAAATATACAACTACCAACTACATCAATAAATACTATCTAGAATATTCTACAATATTCTACACTCCCCCTCAAGTTGGGAGATATATATTGATCATTCCCAACTTGTTGATCAAATTTTCAAAGGTTGGCTTAAGTAATCCTTTGGTGAGGATATCTGCTGTCTGTTCCTTGGTAGGTATATATGACAAGCATACACTGCCGTCTTCTAATTTCTCTTTGATAAAGTGACAATCAACTTCCACATGTTTTGTTCTGTCATGATGAATAGGATTTTGAGCAATGCTAACAGCAGTCTTATTATCACAATATAATCTGATAGGTAGGGAATAAGAGATCTTCAACTCCTCCAGAAGCCTTCGTAACCAAATTCCTTCACAAATACCATGGGCTAGAGCTCGGAATTCTGCTTCTGCACTGCTTCTTGCAACAACAGTTTGTTTCTTAATTCTCCAGGTCACAAGGTTTCCCCAGACATAAGTACAATATCCTGAAGTAGATCTTCAGTCCATTGCAGAGCCAGCCCAGTCTGCATCTGTATAGATTTTAATCATCATTTTTTGCCCCTTTTTAAAGAAAATTCCTCGACCAGGGGTATTTTTTAGGTATTTGAGAATTCTATAAACAGCACCAAGGTGTTTTTCCTTAGGAGAATGCATGAATTGGCTAACCATGCTCACAGCAAAAGCAATATCAGGACGAGTGTGAGACAAATAGATTAATTTCCCCACTAGTCTCTGGTACTGTTCCCTATCAACATCTTCCCCGTCCTTAACTCCCATCTTGATATTAGCTTCAATTGGAGTCTCTGCCGGCTTGCACCCTAGCATACCTGTTTCTTGCAACAAGTCTAGAATGTATTTTTTCTGAGTTAAAGAAATTCCTTCCTTACTCCGAGCAATTTCCATGCCAAGGAAATATTTGGGAGATCCAAGATCTTTTAGTTCAAACTGGTCAGCTAAATATTTTTTTAAAGAGGTTATCTCCTCGCTATCATTACCAGTGACAATTATGTCATCAACATAAACGATCAGAATAACAATTCTTCCTTTGTCGTAGTGTTTAAAAAATAAAGTGTGATCAGTCTGAGCTTGGGTGAACCATCTTCCCTTAACAGCTTGAGCAAATTTCCCAAACCATTCTCTGGGAGATTGTTTAAGTCCATAGAGAGACTTCTGCAACTTGCACACAGAACCATCCCCTTTTTCAAAACCAGGAGGTGGATCCATGTAAACATCCTCATGTAGATCACCATTCAAGAAGGCATTCTTAACATCTAATTGTTGCAATGGCCAATCAAGGTTGGCGGCAAGAGATAGCAGAACGCGGATAGTGTTAAGTTTGGCAACAGGAGCAAATGTCTCTTGATAATCTATCCCATGAGTCTGAGTAAATCCCTTAGCAACTAATCTGGCCTTATACCTATTGATGCTATTGTCTGCATTGAATTTTATTGTGAACACCCACTTGCAACCAACAGTTTTCTTTCCTTTAGGTAATGTCACAAACTCCCATGTTCCATTTTTTGTCAATGCATCCATTTCTTCTAATACTGCATTCCTCCATTTTGGGTAATCAAGTGCTTCTTGGATATTTTTGGGTATCCTGGTACTATCTAACATAGTGTTGAAAGCACGAAAACCTGGAGACAACTTTTCATATGAGATATAATGGGAAATAGGATGAGCAGTGCAAGATCTAGTACCTTTCCGAAGAGCAATAGGCATATCAATGTTGGTTGTACAAGTACATTCAAGTGGGTTGCTAGAACAAGGACTCGAGTTAGGATCCTGGCAATCTAGAGCATCTTGATGTGTTTTGCGCCTGCTGTAAAATTTTCCCCATTTTCCAAGAGGATCACAAGGAGGATCATTAGATTCAGGTATAGTTGCTTGATCAGAAGGAGGATCATTAGACTCAGGTATAGTTACTTGATCAGAAGGAGGATCATTAGAATCAGGTATAGTTGCTTCCCCTGTTTCCTTCCCAATAACTCCCCTTGTTTCCAAAGGCCAAGGTAAGACAGTAGCATCATTTGGTTTCCCAGGCTTATCTTCATCCATACCAAGACCTATAGACTCCCCCTGAAGAGAAGTCGGGGAAAAAAAGGATTGTGTTTCATAAAAGGTAACATCCATGGAAACAAAAACCTTACGGAGAGAAGGTGAGTAACACTTATAACCTTTTTGATTTGGGGAATATCGTATGAAGACACATCTGATGGATTTAGGGTCAACTACCAACTAAATATACAATTATCAACTACATCAATAAATACTATCTAGAATATTCTACAATAATATAGAATGTAATGAAATTTAAAGAACTCCATGCCTCTATATACTTCCATTCTCCAATTTACTTGAAGGGTAAGAGTTTAAAAATTGAAAATGAAATAGAATGAAATAATTTATAGAATTACGTTTTTGTCATTAATTTTAAGATTTTTAGTGTGTTTGAAATAAAAGTAATACCAATAACCATAAACTTAAAATCTATATAGGTTCATTTCCTTTCATTAAAGGCTTAAAAACTCTCCAGTCCTTAACTAAAAAGACAAAATTACTGAAATAATTCATAAAATGAACCATTGTGTTAGCGTCAAGGGTCAATTGACATTCACCGTTATTGTCACCAAAATCCACCATTGCCTTAGCGTCTAGGGACAATTGACATTCTCCAATGTCACCAAAGTGCACTATGGGCATTCACAAGTCACAACCACCCTGAATTACTATTCCATGCCTGTCTACGCCACAACGTAATATATAACATCGAAGTTCATCACCATTCCTATTTGTAGTTGGCTTCAAACATCAAGAGTAAATTGAAGCAAGGCCAAAATTAATAAATCACATCCTACTAAAGATAATTAGGCCATTAACTAGAAAATAGATTTGCAATTTGTCTGATTTTGATTAGCACTAGACCATTTTATTACTTGCTCTAGTTTTCCTTTCCAATATAAAGATGCTAATAGAAAAATCATTGTAACAGTGTTTATAGGCAGAGCAGGCATTAGAATATGGAATATGATATATCTTATGTTAAACTCATGTACAATATTTGCAGAACTTTTTTGAAGGCACGGAGGAGATGAGTTATTCCGAGTATCTTGAGCTACAACAAGCAGCCTGGCATGTTGGAGTTGGTCTGCAAAAGAATTGGTTTTACAGTTTGAAAACTTTGAAGCTGGTCAACTGTGATGATATTCAACCATATGCAATCCCATCCTATATTCTTCCATATTTAAATAGCTTAAATGAGTTGGAAGTACGGGATTGTAACAAAGTAGAGGTAATTTTTGAAATGAATGACACAGAAAGAGCATCCCAATTGAAGATATTGACTTTAGAAGGGCTCTTGGAGCTCACGCATATATGGGAAAATAATTGTCCAGGAATTCTCAGCTTTCAAAATCTGCAACAAGTCTGTGTTAGTGATTGTGCTAGACTTAAAACTCTGTTTCCTTTGGCCCTGGCCAAAAAGCTTAAGAAGCTCGAGAATCTTCAAATTGGCCAATGTGATGAGTTGCAAGAAATCGTTGTGGAGGATGAAGCAGCAGCAACAGCAGGGACAACAGAAAAGTTTGTGTTCCCTCGTTTAACCTCGCTGCACATTTATGACTCGACTCGGCTCACTTATTTTTACCCCGGAGCATTCACTCTGGAATGCCCCGCATTAAATGATTTATATATGGCGATTTGCAAGTTGGAGCTATTTTATAGTACACATCCCGAGGCTGAGGCTGAAGGGAGCATAAATAGAGACACCGGCTTCCTGAATCTATGGGTAAGCAGTTTAAAAGAAATGAGTCTTAAAATAGTTTAAAACCTCTTTAATTGAGATGATTTGAGTAGTTTATAAACAAATTAACAGTTATTATATATTAGAATAGGATAGGAATTAAATAAAATGATAACAGTATTGTCTATCGGGTTGTTTCAAATGGGAGGTAATGTGACACCAGAGAATTATTTGTTATTAAAACTATCCCCAAAAAATAAATAGTTTTCTAGTCACTCTATTTTGATAATCTGTTTTAAAAAATGCACTTGTTTTATTGAAAGGGTTAGAACTCTACTTTCTTTTCTTTCCGTCTTCTAATTAACAGCCCTTTCTTTTTGATTTATTTTACCTTTACTAGGCCATTTCTAACCTGAGGACGTATTTGGGGCTGGATTGGAAACACGCTTTGGAGTTAAGGTCAAGGTTAGAACAATTTCCTGCAGAAGACCTCAAATATTTAAATGAACTTTACCTCAATTTAGTTGAAGTGGATGAGAATGAGGAGCTTACTTTTCTCTTTGACATACTCCGGAAGACACCCAATTTAGAAACACTGCTCATAAGCCCTTGCAGTAGGCCGGAGATATTCGTCATTCAAAACCCCGAATTTGGTGAAGACGGGATGCTTGGACACTTGAAAACATTGGCATTGTGGGAAATGTTTGAGGTCGATTCCATCGGGTCAGATGACTCATCATGGTTAAATAGAGTCTGTGATAAGCTCCACCAATTAAATGTTATTAATTGCCCATTTTTGAAAACTTTAGTACATTCGGCAGTATCTTTCTCCTGCCTAAAAGAATTGTATATATCGGAATGTGCTGGATTGGAGTATTTGTTCACATCCTCGGCAGCAGAAAAGTTAAAGCACCTTGAGATGATCACAGTCAAGGAATGTGGATCAATGAAAAAAATAGTGGCAAAAGAGCAAGATGAAACAAATTCAGAAATAGTTGACCATGATGAAACAACTTCAGAAGGGATCAAATTTGAGCGGTTGGAAAGGATAACTCTACATGAATTATCAAGCATGGAATGTTTTTATTCAGGGAACGACACTTTGCAGTTACCGTCTCTGATACAAGTGGACATATGGCACTGCCCCAAGATGGTAATTTTCTCTCAAGCATGGTCACATGGAGAACTTTTTAGAGGAATTCAAGCTTCGTCCGACTCAAATGATGAATTGGTCTTCCATGGTGATCTTAACGCCTCAGTGAAAAGGGCGTTTCTACAACAGGTAAGAACTTCATCCCAATCAAATGATTATACCTTCAACTTTTTCGTGAATTCAATGTCTTAAACTAGCCTTATCCAAAATCCCGTGATCGATTATGACTTTGCATGACAACATTTGTTGAATCATCTCGATTAAGTGAGAAACGTTATATTCACAAATCTTTTTATTACAAATTTATAAATTACATTATGTTTGATCGGTTATACTCATACTTCGTTCAAATGTCTTACGAGTCAGACATATTAACATTATATAATTGGCAAGAGTGTGTAAATAAAAAGTTTGTAGATATATCTCTCCCTTATGATTATAAAATTGTGATAATTTATTGAGTAAAGGATTTTTCTGGTCAACGGAGATAAATTATCTCCGGTGAACCTAAAATGATGTCGTTTTGAGACGGAAATTAAGGTGTTTTTATAATTCTAATTTATTATAGAGTTATATTAGTTTTTATTATTATTATTTTTTAATCTTACAATCCAAAACGACGTCGTTTTGACTTACTGTAGATAACTTCATCTATAATGACTAGAGAAATATTTTTTCCTAATTTATTAATAACTTTTAAAGATTTTATTTTTCTTATGTTGCTGGAATTTTTTATTGCACATGGGTGATAGAAAAAAGTGCGGTCCCATTTTTTTTCTCTCTCCTTCAACAATTCAACAATATAGTGGGGACCATATTTTTGTCTTTGCATGTCATAATTTCTATGGTCATGATTTCTATCTCCAACTATAGGAGAATAATATCACCCAATTTAATATGTATTGTGAACATATTTTATAAAATTGTTTTTGGTTTTAATGTTTCTATAATGAATGTAGATAAATTATTTACGTTCACGTTCAAAACAATGTTGTTTTAGATTGAAAGATTAAAAAATTATAATAATAAAGACCATTATAACCTTAGAATAAATTATAATTACAAAAACATCTTAATTTTTGTCCCAAAATAATATCGTTTTGGGTCCATTTTCACTACAAAAAAAAGGAACCCATTTTCTTTATATTTGAGTCCATTTTATTACTAATCGATCCGTTTTCTATTTATGTTAATAACATTTTGTCATTATTGTTATTAATACATTTTATATAAGTTGTCTCGAAAGAAATATTAGCCGTTAACATTGTGTGTGTTTTTAAGAAAAATTTGGCGAGAGTACCATTTATATTATACTTCTACAACTATGATTTAGAAGGATTTTAGTTTTATAAGTTGTCTCCTCAACTTTTTATTCAGCACATAGAATGTAGGGCAATAAGACGTTGACAAACTTTTTTTACAAATTACACTAAGTATGACCGGTCATATACTCTTGATTAGTGTATGGCCGGTCAGACATAGTGTAATTTATAAGAGTTTGTAAACAAAAAATTTGTAAATATAACCTTTCTCTAAAATGTATATATAAACTTTTACTCACACTTAACGATATAAAAATAAATTGTTCAGTAAATATATAATTTAGTCTCTTAAAGTTGTTACTTATGTAACTTTAATCTTTAAAAGTCCTCTATATAAATTAGTTTATAAAATTATCAAATTGATAACAAATTCATTCTATCAAAGATATTAATTTGTTAATAAGTTTATCCCTTCAAAATATATTTGTATAAACAGAAAATTTGGAGGAAGAAAGCAACACAAGTAATAATTATATATTTATTTTGGAATTGCGTAATATTCTCAATGGGTGTTGTAAAAACAATGGAGTGCAGAAATGCCCAAGTCATGTATTTGTCTCAGCTTTTGATAGAATTACACCATTCCCTTGAAAACAATAGTAGAAACGATGAATGCAAATGTACTAGAAAAAATGATGAACGAAAGTGATTGCAAAGAAGAGAAATTGACAAAATAAAGTACTTCAGTTTGGCAAAGGAAAACTAGGAGTACAACATTTGAAACTCCACATAATAATTATACAACAGTTATATTTATCCTTACACAAGTAATAGGTAGTTTAATGTCTTTATTCATTTGCATGGCCAGGATCATTTTGTTCTCAACGATTCTCCTATGTTGCAAGAGATATGGTGTACGTTAGAGCCCGTCCCAGAATATTGGTGTTTCTGCAATTTAAATTCTTTGATCGTGGAAGGGTGTGACTTTTTATCAAATGCGATACTACCTTCTCATTTACTTCCTTTCCTAAGTAACATGAAAGAGTTGCAAGTGCGAAAGTGTAATTCTGTTACGACAATATTTGATGATATGGGAGCTGCTTCTGACCCCCTCTCCATTGGCTTAGAGAAACTGATTTTGGAGCAGTTGCCAAGTCTAAAATATATTTGGAAAATGGATCGTGGAGGAAGACTCAGCCTTCCATTTCTAGAAGAAGTTTTGGTTGATGGATGTGAAAGTATAAAAAGTTTGTTTCCAGCATCAGTAGCCAAACATAGACTACAAAAACTTGTTGTGGATAACTGTGACGGGATAGTGGAAATTTTTGCAAAAGATGAAGCAACCACAGAAGAAGCAGATAAGGAATTTATTATATTCCCCGACATAACTTCCTTGAGGCTATCGGATTTGCCAAATCTGAGGTGCATTTATCCAGGAATGCGCATTCTTGAATGGCCTATCTTAAAAGAGATTGATATTTTCCAGTGTCAAATGCTGAAGTTTTTTGTAAAGGAATTTCAAAATTCTCCGGTGTCACATCCAGAGGGTGAAGATAGTTCTCCAACAGACGAGCAAGCCTTTGTCTCCCTTGAAAAGGTATGAATTGTTTTTGTATATGAGAAACTCTTGGATAGTTATGGTGTACAGTTTTCTCTATTGGTTGTCTCCGAAGAGAGGTTACGTAACACGATAGAATTATTTCCCATTAAAACTATCCCAAACAAATAAGTAGTTTTTAATCACTCTATTTTAAAAAATGCCATTGTTTTTTTCGAAAAGGCTAGAGTTCTACTTTTTCTTTTCTTTTCGTCTTCTAATTCACAATTCTTTCTTTTTGATTTGTTTTACCTTACTAGGTCATTTCCAACCTGGAGGTATTGAAGCTCGATTGGAAACACACTTCGGATTTATTGTCAATGTTAGGACAATTTACTGAAGAACTCAAATATTTAAATGGACTTAACCTTTTTTTTGATGCGGATTGGAATGCGGAGCCTACTTTCCCCCTTGAAATACTCCAGAAAGCACCCAATATAAATTTTTTGGTGATAGCCAGTTGCAGTAGGCCCGAGATATTCGTCACTCAAAACCAGGAATTTGGTGAAGACGCGATGCTTGGACACTTGAAATCATTGGCACTGTGGGGAATGTATGAGATGAAGTCCATCGGGTCAGATGACTCATTGCTATTAAATATAATCTGTGATAGGCTCCACAGGTTGAGTTTTACCAGCTGCCCTGATTTGATAACATTAGCACATTCTGCTGTATCTTTCTCCAATCTAAAAGAATTGGTTATAGATGAATGTGCTGGATTGAAGTATTTGTTCACATACTCAGCAGTAGAAAAGTTAAAGCACCTTGAGGAGATCACAGTCAGGAAATGTGGATCAATGAAAGAAATAATACTGCCAAAAGAGCAAGAAGAAACAACTTCAGAAATAGTGCCATGTAATGAGACAACTTCACATGGGATCAAATTTGAGCGGCTTAAAAGGATAACTCTACATGAATTATCTAGAATGGAATGTTTTTATTCAGGGAATGACACTTTGCAGTTACCTTCTCTGATACAAGTGGACATACGGAAGTGCCCCAAGATGGAAATTTTCTCTCAAGCATTGACACATGGAGAACTTTTTAGAGGAATTCAAGCTTCGTCCGACTCAAATGATGAATTGGTCTTACACGGTGATCTTAACGCCTCAGTGAAAAGGGTGTTTTTACAACAGGTAACTACTACTTCCGAATCTATTGTTTATGACTTCAACTTTTTGGTGAATTTAATGTCTCAAACTAGCCTTATCCAAAAATCCCTTGTGATCGATTGTGGCTTTGGCTAATAACATTTGAAGAATACCCTTTCTTACAATGATAATTTCTAATCTTGCTGATTTTGTTTCCTTAGCTAGTTTCCTCTCACATGATATGCTAGAGATGCATTGGTATGTAAGACACTAAGAATCTGAGATTCTTATGGTTATTATGACATCTTAGATATCTAGGTATATTTGAAGTCCTTGTTTTGGTTGCCCTCAACAATCTCTATAAATTAAAATTGAATTTTCAAAATATAATCTTTCAATTTTTCAATATACATAATAAGTCAGAAATTTTTAATAACATTTATTAACTTACTAAAAATTAAAAACAATTATTAATAACACTTTCTCTCATTATTAAATAAAAAATTAACTCTTTTACCAAAAAAAATAATAAATTAACTATAGAAAAATAGAAAGAAGAAGGAAGAAATTGGAAATAATAATTCTTCTCATTTCATGTAGAAGTGATGATACAAGAAACAATATATAAAGCAGCAGTAATTTAAACTAATTGCCGAAGAATAAGAAACCGGAAAAAATACATAAAAATCAAATAGATATTCTCTGATTTCGGTAATAAAAAAAAAAGTATAGTTCGGGAAATAAAACAGCCAACTGTATAATCTTCAGCGACACTTCCCCTCTAGCTGGTAGTAGATGTTGTAACTTGTAAACAGCAAGCTTGCAAATCAATTATTCAAACGTGACTCTGGTCAATGCTTTGGTAAACGCATTATCCACTTGGGCTCCAGATGAGACATGTTCCAACTTGATGATCTTAGCATCAATTTTTCCTTTATTATCTTTCTGTCAATTTCAACATGTTTGATGCGATCACGGTAAATGAGAATCTTAACTATCCCAATGTTTGCCATATTATCACAATAGACTTTCATTGACTTCACACCACTCCTAGGTACCACCGGTTACTTCTTCCTCCTCCACTCGACTAAATTCCCCCAAACATAAGTTAAGTATCCTGTGGTAGACCTCGTCAATGACTAAGTCTGCCCAATTTTTTGGGAACTCGATTCCCTCAAACTCGGCTAGGAAATCTTTTGTGCGGAAGTCAATCAACCAGATCCGGAGCTCGGATCTCGGCAGTACCTCTGGCCTGTATATCACCAGGTCGGCAGTGCAGCGGAAAAATCAAAACAAACAGGACAGAGAAGAAGAACACAACCAGATTTTAACGTGGGAAAACTTTCTCCAATGAAGAAGTAAAAACCCACGGGAACTAGTCCAGATCAAAAATCCACTATGAAAAATAATGGTTACAAGAATCAAATACACCAATGTGGTGGTTAACTCAACCTCTCCAACAATGGTGATAATCAAAACTACCCTAGAGATGTTTCTCTCAAACTCTCCTTAGAGATCTCTCAAATGCAAAGCATAAAGCTTTGCTCAAACAATCAAACAATTTTCTCTCAAACAAAATCCTCTCTTCTAACCTAGCCTCCACCCCAACTAATGAGTATTTATAGGAGGTGGAAATTAGGGTTAGGAGTATTTTAGGAAAACCCCTCAAATGGGCTTAGTATTGAAGGAGGACCCAACAAATCTCCCCCTCCGACTTCAATGCGTCGGCTTCAGCGTCAACCCGGCTCCTTCACAGCAGTCTTCAAATTTCTTTGCTGGAACCGGCTTCGTCATCATATCGGACCAATTTTGGTCAGTGTGCACCTTGACAAGCTCGAGCTCTCCACCTTCCACCACATCCCGGATCCAGTGATATCTCACATCAATGTGCTTAGTGCGGGAGTGATAGGTCGAATTCTTCGCAAGATGGATTGCGCTTTGATTGTCACAACCCAGCTCGTACTTGTCTTGTTCATGGCCGAGTTCCACGAGGAACTTCTTCATCCACAGCATCTCTTTGCTTGCCTCAGTCGCGGCAATGTACTCAGCCTCAGTTGTTGATAGTGCAACACATTTCTGAAGTCTTGATTGCCAAGAGGCAGCTGCTCCGGCAAATCTCATCATGTAACCTGTAGTCGACTTTCTCGAGTCGAAATCTCCTCCTGAATCAGAATCCGAGTAGCCTTGCAACTCGGCTTTGCCTTCTCCAAAACGGAGACATAAATCGGTGGTACCTCGGAGGTACTTGAAGATCCACTTCACTGCTTCCCAGTGCTCTTTGCTGGGGTTTGACAAATACCGGCTTACCATTCCAACAGCATATGTCAAGTCGGGTCTGGTGCAAACCATTGCATACATCAAGCTTCCGACGGCAGATTGATATGGGACCTTCAGCATCTCGTCTTTGTCTTCATCAGATCTCGGACATTGCTTCTGGTTCAACTTTATGTGTCCGGCTAGGGCGGTGCTCACTGTTTTGGCTTTGTCCATGCTGAATCTCTTCAATATCTTCTCAATATACTTTTCTTGACTCAGCCATAGTAGCTTATTTTGTCTATCTCGGATAATCTTGATTCCGAGTATCTGCTTTGTAGGGCCGAGGTCCTTCATTGCGAAGGACGAGCTCAACGCCTTCTTCAGGGCGGCTATCCTCGATTTGTCTTTCCCTACAATAAGCATGTCGTCAACATATAACAACAAGATCAAAAAATCTCCGGCCTCATACCTCTTCACAAATACGCAGTGGTCAGCTTCTGTCTTCTCAAACTTGTGATCAGTCATAAATGATTCAAACTTCTTGTACCACTGCCGAGGTGCTTGCTTCAAGCCATAGAGACTTTTCTTCAACCGACATATCAAGTCTTCTTGGTCTGGAGCTTGGAACCCCTCAGGTTGTTCTATATAAATCTCTTCTTCTAAATCACCGTGAAGGAATGCCATCTTCACGTCCATTTGCTCTACCTCGAGGTCCATTGAAGCTGCCATAGCTAACACAGTTCGGGCCGAGGTCATTTTCACCATAGGAGAAAACATCTCCTCAAAGTCTACTCCTTTCTTCTGATTGCAGCCTTTCACCACAATCCGGGCTTTGTATCTCGGCTTCTGCCCGTTCTCTTCATTCTTAATCTTGTACATCCATTTATTTTTCAGAGCTCGTCTTCCTTCAGGCAACTCAGTCAGCTCATAAGTCTGATTCTCGTGCAAACACTTCATCTCGTCTTGCATTGCCTTTTCCCATTATTCTTTCTCTGAGCTCGTCACAGCCTCATCATAACTCTGAGACTCACCGTCTTCAGGTACAACGGTGTATTCATCAGATGGGTATCTTGTAGAGGGTCTTCTTTCTCGAGTTGGATATCTTGGTTGTTCTTCAGCTTGAGAACCCGGTTCATCATTCTCATCTCGGATCTCATCTTCAACTCGGACCTCATCATCAGCTTCTTGTTGATCATCAATTTCTTCATTTTGTTGATTTTCTCCCCCTACTTCAGCTCGGACAGAAGGGATGGGTTCTTCACGTCTGACAGAAACCCGGACTTTAGGCTTCGAGATGTCATGAATGGTCTCATCTTCATGAAAGATCACATCTCGGCTTCTTACAATCTTCTTATTAATTGGATCCCAAAGTCGGAACCCGAACTCACGGCTTGGCGAACCAAGATAGATGCATTCTTTAGTCTTCGCATCAAGTTTTGCCCTTTCATCTTTAGGGACATGCACGAAAGCTCGGCATCCAAATACCTTTAATTGATTATAGGCCGCTTTCCGACATGTCCAGGCTTCTTCTGGAATTTCTCCTTCAAGTGGTCGTGATGATTTCGGCAATCCGGCATTGGATAGCATACTTCGGACCTTCTCTTCAATAGTCCTGTTCATCCTCTCAGCAAGTCCATTCAGTCGTGGGGTCTTTGGGGGCGTCTTCTCAAGTCGGATCCCGGCCGCTCTGCAATAAGCATCAAAAGGGCCGCAATACTCACCACCATTATCAGATCGGACCACCTTCAATTTCTTGCCAGTCTCCCTTTCAACCATAGCATGGAATTCTTTAAAGGATTGGAGTACATGATCTTTAGTTTTCAATAAATAAACCCACACTTTGCGGGAATGGTCATCAATAAATGAAACAAAATACTGAGGTCCTCCAAGAGATCTTTCTACATGGAGCAAACATCAGTATAGACGATGTCAAGAATATACCTGCGTCTTCTGGGCTGATCCGGTTTCACAAAAGAAACTCGGTGCTGCTTTCCAGCTAGGCAATGCGTGCAACTCTCCACACTTGGCCTTTCAACCCGGTCAGTAATCCTTTATTGTGTAGAATCTGGAGCCTTTTCACGCTCATGTGGCCGAGGTGCTTGTGCCATAACTCCAAGCTCGATTCATCTCGGACAGAATTGGCATCTCCGCCATTGATCTTTCCTTGCATCACGTACAAGGAACCTTCTTTCTTTCCTCGGGCCATGACCAAGTTTCCCTTGGCCAGCTTCCATCTAACACTACCGAAGTAGTTCACTAACCCGGCATCATCAAGTTTGCCTACCGCGATTAGATTCAGTCGCATATCAGGAACATGCCTTACATCTTTCAAAACGAGTCGGCATCCGACATTCGTGGTCAGAGTTACATCACCGACACCAACAATTTTGCTGGTCACCTGATTTCCCATCTTCATGACTCCAAAATCACCACCTTGGTAAGAGGAGAAAAAACCTTTGTGTGGAGTAACGTGGAAGGAGGCACCGGAGTCAACAATCCAAGTGCAATCATCATACGCAACATTCAAATAATTATCCTCACCAAGGAGGAATATCTCGGCATCAGGAGTGGCAGCCACCGCAGTGGTGCTCTTGTCTTCCCTCTTCTTGGGAATAACCTGATCCGGGTTTACAGAGCCGTTCTTCTCATCATTCTGCAAGGTCCAGCTGTCCGGCTTCTTATGACCTGTCTTTCCACAGTAAAAGCACTTCAAATCATATTTCGGCTTTGACCGACCTCTAGACTTTCCTCTTCTATCACGATCTCGACCCCGGCTCTTGCTTCTACCCCGGGAGTCGGATTTCCCTTTATTCTCAGCAACGTTGGCCTCAGACGTGCTCGAACTACCTCGTTCTTTTCTCATGGATTCTTCGCCCAGGAGGCTGTCTGTCACGACATCCATTTTCAACTTTCCATTTGGAGTCGAATTATTCAAAGTCACCACCAGAGTATCTCAGCTTTCTGGTAGCGAGCTAAACAGTAGCAATGCCTGCAATTCTTCATCAATTTTCATATCAGCTTTTGACAGCTTATTCACAATACCTTTGTAGGTGTTGAGGTGTTCTATCATGCTCATGTCATCCTTATATTCTAGCTTCACAAGTCGGTGAACCATGTGTGCTTTATTCCTGGGAGTCTTCTTCTGAATCAAGGACTCCAACTTCGTCCACAACTCATACGCATTCGTGAGCTCGGACACGTGCTTCGGGAAAAAGGTGTTGAATGTGTCTGCTCGTCGTAGCTACCGCCACTACGACAAAATATCCATAGACTTTCGGTTTTGCATACAATTCATTCAGGATAATGGGC
>JAVKPL010013048.1:0-66925 GCA_032173675.1 Gastrolobium villosum | reverse complement strand
CTTCATGGTTTACAAAACACATTTTACCGATCAGAAAGTGAGGTTCCCTCTCACCGAATTTGAGATGGGAGTGTTATCCCATTTGCAAGTCGCACCCTCCTAGTTGCACCCGAACGCTTGGGCGTTTGTTAGGGTGTTTGAAAGTATATGCCGGTACTTTAAGTGGGAGTTTTCTGTACGGTTATTCTTCTATTTATTCCAAGTATCCCAGAAGAAAAAGCTTGGGTGGGTTTCGCTGAAGGCGGGGACTTCATTAGGAGCGATTTTTGCTCAATATGCCAATTCATACAAGAATTGGAAACACACCTTTTTCTGGATTGAACCGACGCTGGAGAAAGGGGAGCTGCCATTTTTTGTTGATCCGGCGACCCACCAGTGCCGATTTCCTTTGCATTGGACTAAGGTCCACTATGGGGTGCCCGCCGGTCGTTATTCCTACTCCTTTGGGAGCTTAACGCTTGGGGAGCGTGCGGTGGTAGATTTTTTTTTGGATGTTAAGGGGTTTTTGCCTGTCTGGCCGACGAAACAAGTGTTATGCCACGGAGGTGTGATGGCGTTCTGAGTGTTTTCTTTGTCTTCGTTTTTAAAAAAGCTTCTAACGCCTTCTTTATCTTCACTATACTTGCAGCGTCTAACACTTTCCTTTGTCTTTGTTTTGACTTGCAGTTGGGAGCATGGCGTCTGAGTCTTTGAGGCTTGCTCGTGAAGCGGCTGCGAAGCTGCGGGCACGACAGGGCGAGGTTGTTCCAGCCCAGCCCGCTCTTGCGCCGAAGGACACTGGTAAGGGCAAGGCGGTGGCTCTGAAGAAGAAAGGGAAAATTCGTTCTGCCGCGGACATTCCGGCGGAGGAACTGAAGCGAAGAGCCACTATGTCAATCATTAGGGAGGCGACGGGAGCCGTCGGCAACTCCTCAACTAGTGATTCAACGCTAGGCAGTGGGTCGCCTAGCCTGGGAGGTTCTGGCCTGAAGCGTGGCGCGTCTACCAGCTTAACGCCGACTCGACCGCCCAAGTCTTCGAGCCATGGTCAGGGTGAAGGTGACGGTCCTTCAGTTGGTAGTGATGAGGTAACCGATCCCCCTTCGACTGAGGGTGATCAGGTTCCGATGGCACCCCTTAGTCCTCCAATCGCCGCTGCTCCGGTTTCTGTTGCGAGCGCCCTTTCTTTGTCAGAAAGGGATCTTTCACGAGGATATCCTAACATAGGACGTCCCCACTTGCTGGCTTCGTCACACCTTGATCGCCAACAGTTACTGGATTGTACTCAGGTGGTTGTAGGCCGCATCTTTGCGATGCAGGAATTTGCCTTGGCGATGGATGAGAAATGCTCCGTGCAGGCAGATCGCCTTGATGATCTTGGGCGACAGGTGGATGCCCTAACTGCTGATGTGGGGCGGCTTGGCAAAGAGATTTCTGACAAAGAGGCTTCCATCAAATCGTTGACGGCACGGCAGGCTACTGTGGACGATGATGTGAAGCGCCTGAAGGGCGAGAAAAGTGCCTTAAGCAAGGCGTTGGAGGATGTCCAAAAGGAAAAGGGGGTCCTCCTGACTGAGAAGGATGAGTTGGCTGCCAAGCTGTTTGTGACCGAGGGGCGTCTTCATGCAAAAGATGAAGATCTTAATAAGGCCCTAGGTCAGGTTGAGAAGTTGGAGGAGGCCCTCGCCAGTCTGATGACTCAAGCTTTTGCCAGTGCCCTCCAGCAAGTTGTCGTCCGGTATCCTGGAGCTGATTTGGCGGGGTTTGATCCCGCCTATGATGTCGAGGATGGTAAGATTGTCGAGCGGCTGGATGGCGGCGACATGAAGGTTATTGAGGAGGCGCCTGAGACTGATGATGATGAAGGGGCACGCGGGGCGCTCCCAATTTCCGATGGCGAGGATGACCCAAGGGTCGGAGGCGGGCGTGAGGTTTCTGATACATCTCTGCCTACGGGTGTGGCTGGTGGCAGCGAGCTTAATCTTGACCAGGCGCTGGATGGTAGAACTGAGGCGGTGGGGGACCCGGAGGAAAAGACTATGTAAAATATATATATATATAATTTTTTTTTCTGCGGCTGGCATGTCAGCCTCAGGCTTCTTCTTTGCAATTAATGAATATCTTTTCCTTACTCTGCGTTCTTGTCCGCCTTGGGTTTCTTCCTTTGATAATAACTTTGAATTCTTGTATGCCTTGAATGAAATGTTTGCGAACTCGATTAAGTGTCGTTAGTGCTCCGGTCCTAGTGTGGGCGTTGGGCGTTGGTTGCTTTGAGAACTGTCCCAGTTAAACCATGGCGGGGGTGAGAACCATCCCGTTATTGGGCGTTGGCTGGGGGTGAGTACCGTCCCAGTTAAACCATGGCGGGGGTGAGAACCGTCCCGTTATTGGGCGTTGGCTAGGGGTGAGAACCGTCCCAGTCCAACCGCGGCGGTGGTGAGAACCATCCCGCTATTGGGCGTTGGCTGGGGGTGAGTACCGTCCCAGTCCAACTGCGGCGGGGGTGAGAACCGTCCCGCTATTGGGCGTTGGATGGGGGTGAGAACCGTCCCAGTCCAACTGCGGCGGGGGTGAGAACCGTCCCGCTATTGGGCGTTGGCTAGGGGTAAGTACCGTCCCAGTCCAACTGCGACGGGGGTGAGAACCGTCCCGCTATTGGGCGTTGGATGGGGGTGAGAACCGTCCCAGTCCAACTGCGGCGGGGGTGAGAACCGTCCCGCTATTGGAGTTGGCTGGGGGTGAGGACCGTCCCAGTCCAACTGCGACGGGGGTGAGAACCGTCCCGTTTTTAGGCATTGGCTGGGGTGAGTGCCGTCCCAGTCCAACTGCGGCGGGGTGAGAACCGTCCCGTTTTTTGACCAAACCACATTAACAAAAGTAATGAGTTGAAGGTTATTTATTGAAAGTTCTGCCTCGTTAAAAACCTTTCCTAGCAAAACCCATTGGGATAAAAACTTAGGAAAGGAAAAGAGTGCAGAGAGTGTTACATGGTGTATCAACTATAATACTTTCTGAGTTTGTGAGCATTCCATGCTCGCGGGATTGCTTTCCCATTCAACATTTCTAAGGAGTATGCTCCGTTTCCTAGCACGTTTGCTATTCGGTATGGTCCTTCCCAATTTGGGGCGAGCTTGCCTTCTCAGGCGTTTTTGTTTCCAACGTCCGCCCTTCGCAGAACTATGTCTTTAGCTTCAAACTTCCGATGAACCACCCTCTTGTTGTAATAAGTGGCTGATTTATCTTTGGTGAGCTTGTCATTTTGTACGGCATGTTCTCGAATCTCGTCAAGCAAATCCAACGCTTCTGCCAGGTTTTGATCGTTGGCGACCTCGGCGACATGGTCACGCCTCCATGACGATTCACCGATTTCCACAGGGATCATTGCTTTTGATCCGTATGTTAGCCTGAAAGGCGTTTCCTGGGTGGAAGATTGGGCCGTCGTACGGTATCCCCACAATACATTGTCGAGGTTGTCAACCCACGCTCTTTTGTGCGTTTCAATTTTCTTTTTAATCCCCTTGGTCAGCATCTTATTGGCCGACTCTACTAAACCGTTGGATTGCGGGTGTTCCACCGCGGCAAAGTGGTGTCGGATTTGCAAACTTTTCATTAACTCACGGAACTTGCCATCGGTGAACTGGGTGCCGTTGTCTGTGATCACCTCGCCGGGTATACCGAATCGGTAAACTATGCTTCTCCAAAAGAACTTCCTGGCCTTCTGGGATGTGATGGTAGCCAATGGTTCAGCTTCCACCCATTTAGTGAAATAGTCTATTGCGACCAAAAGCCACTGGATTCGCCCTGCCGCCATGGGGAAAGGTCCTAAGATGTCGATCCCCCACTTGTAGAAGGGCCACGACGATGTGATTGATGTTAACTCTTCTGGTGGAGCTCTGTGTATATCCGCGAACCTCTGGCATTTGTCGCATTTTTTGACGTGCTCCTGTGCGCCCTTCGCCATCGTTGGCCAATAAAATCCTGCTCGTAAAGCTTTTTTCGCTAAGGAGTGGCCGCCCATGTGGTGGCCGTTAATCCCTTCATGAATTTCTTCCAAGATATATTGTACGTCATTAGGAACGATGCATTTCAGAAGTGGGATTGAAATCCCTCTTTTGTACAATCGCCCCTGAACGATGCAGAAGTGGGCGCTCCTCCGAACGACCTTCTTTGCTTCTTTTGGGTTGGGAGGAAGGATCCCAGCTGACAAGTAGTTAATGATGGGCGTGATCCAAGTTTCTTCAGCGACTTCAGCGGCGACGTCAACAAATAGTTTCCATGTTTCTGGCTTGGGGGCGTCAGTTGTTTGGTTGCCTGGTGGGCTGAAGTGTGTCATTTCAGCGATGAAGTCTGCAAGGGCTTGGGCTTTGATGGCGGTGCGCGGCTCGTAAGCGATCTGGTATTCAGATAATTCAACCGCCCATGACATCATCCTTCCTGCGAGGTCGGGCTTGTGGAGGACTTGGCGGATTGGCTGGTTAGTTATGACCGTGATTGGGTGGCACTGAAAATATGGTCTCAAACGTCTGGCGGCAAAAATAAGTGTGAAGGCGACCTTTTCAACTTGCTGATACCTTAGCTCGGCGCCTTGGAGTACTTTACTGATGAAATAAACCGGCTTCTGTCCTTCCGGTTTGGAATCTTTAATGAGAGCTGCGCTGACCGCCTCGTTGCCGACGGCAAGGTATAGGTAAAGAGTCTATCCACTGTCTGGCTTGGCGAGGACTGGCGGGCAAGAGAGGGCTTTTTTAAACTCTTGGAATGCTTTCTCGCATTCCTCAGACCATTGAAAGGTGACTCCCTTCTTGAGTAAGCCAAAGAGAGGGAGGGACTTGTGAGCTGAGTTAGCAGAAACCGTGTGAGGGCCACGAGTCTTCCGGTTAGCTGTTGGACTTCCTTGATGGTTTGCGGGCTTCTCATTTCAATGACCGCCTTGCACTTATCAGGATTGACTTCAATGCCCCTTTCGGTGAGCATAAAGCCTAGGAATTTTCCTGCGGGGACTTAGTTATATGATTATAATTTAATTATGACTATTTTATTTTATCATATTTGCATCAATTATTTTGGATATGTCTTTTTATGTTTTACACTATCTGAACTTATTATGTGATTTAATGAAAGTTTTTTTTTTAATTTCTTTATTGGTTAATGATTTATTTGACCGGGAAGAAAAATTGCATGAGAATATGATGAGAAATTTTTGTTGCTGGGTAAGTAACGAAAATGTGTTTGGTAGCCCAAAATCTTGCAAGGAAACTTGGATTAATTTTACTAATGTGTATTTGGTTGATTGTAAAAAAATGATGGGAACATTTATTGAAATTACCTTTTTCCACACCTAAACAATGGCTCACCAATTGAGGTTTGATAAATGTTCTTTAATGCAAGGGCATTTTGGTCACAACAAAGTGCAAGAATTTGCCACTCACTAGGAAAAAAAGAAACCACCTATAAGATTGCAAAATTTTTGAACCCATTCATGAACAAAATGAAAACACGGACACCTGGTTTCCTCGGACACTTTTTTCTAATCCTCCTAGTCCTACCAAACGTTGTCTATTAATTTTCCTAAAATATTTTCTGGCTAACTTTTTTTTCCTCCCTACCAAACAGCCCCTTAAGGTAATAAAATTTTTCCTATCAATTTTTTTAGTGACTGTTTCAAAGCTCTTATTCTTAGTTTCTCTTTTCTTTATAAGCAAAAGTTTATTCAAATATAATTTTATAAAAGCTCTTATAATAAAAGAGCATATTTTATAATAAAGAAAAAGGGAAAAGTATTTATCCTTTTAAATGACACAACTTATATCCTTTTACTCTCACAAAGAGGTGGACCCACACCTTTATTTTTTTGTCAACTCTCTCTTCTCCTTTATCTATCTCTTTCTCTTTCTTAAAATGACACAATCTTACATTCTTTAGAATGATACACACTTTTATGTATGTCAACTTTTTGGAATTCTCACATTTATTTTTTCATTATACCATTATTCTAGACTTTAATTTATAAATCTTATCATTTACCTAATAATAAATCATTTCATTTTCATCCCTTCAAAACCCTAAGAACAACTTTATATAATTATCAAATAACATTTAGTTTTATGTTTCATGCTTAGTAATTAATAATGAATACTTTCTAACTATTCATTTTAAATTCTCACCTTATTCATGATTTTATATATCATGTCATAACCATCTTCATCTAAGCCATTAAGATTGGTCTAGTGAAGAAGAATTTGGATAGTTTATATTAGATTATGTGTTCAATTTTCACTATTGTATCTGAAAAAAAACTACCCTCATTATGGGAAATATATTTTTCATGTTGCATGAGACAAGATTATCTCAAGTAATACATAAAAATAGGTGAGATCCACTAAGATAAGAGAGAGAAAGAAAAAAATGGATCTAACTCATTTTTTTATAGGGACAGGATATTGTGACACCCAAATAAAGTTACGACCAATGTTACGACCAATCATCTTACCGTTAGATTGGTAGTAGCGATCCGACGGTCCTCATTAGTCTCTTAAATAGCCCCTATATTCGTTTCTCTCTCCCCCTTCTCTCTCTGTTCTCTTCTCTCTCCTCACTGCTGCATCCCGCGGACAAGCTAGGGTTCGATTTTTACAACAGGTTTCTTATTTACATTTAATTACAATTACAAGTGTGAAAGGAAGGATGTTGCATCATGATTTAGATTTGCCATCATGATAATTAACGTTGGGCCATGTGTATGCTTAATTGGTTTCAGTTCACGCTGCAATACGAGTGGGAAGCCTTCGCCTTTAAATAATCATACCAGTACTGGACCACAGATAAACCAAACAGCTAGACGCTGCGAAGATGCTCTGAATGCCAATTGATTTATAAAATGTAAAGGAAATTTCTTAGGCCATGGTAAAAATCGAATTTGGTTGTAAAAATCGAACCCTTATACATATATACCATTCCATTAATATAATTAATAATTCTATGAAAAATCGAATTAAATCGATAATTCAGGCAGATCAGAAAAATCAAACCTGGTATATCTGGTAAAAATCGAATTTGGTTGTAAAAATAAAACCCTAGCTCGTCCGCGGGATGCAGCGGCAAGGAGATAGAGAAGAGAACAGAGAGAGAAACGGATATAGGGGCTATTTAAGGGACCAATGAGGACCGTCGGGTCGCTACTACCAATCTAATGGTGAGATGATTGGTCGTAACATTGGTCGTAACTTTATTTGGGTGTCACAATATCCTGTCCTTTTTTTATATGCACAAAATAATTTTATCTCAAGTAACATGAGAAATAATTTTACCCTTGAATTAGGTTTGAATACCATAAGAAGACATACACGTTCAAGTTATTAAAGACATATACATTTATATTCCTGAGTAGACAATAGATAATGCCTCTAGCTGATCAAATTAATGTAGGGTATCATATTTTGAGGGATTAGAGGATAAAAGATGTTTAACAATGCCTATTTAGACTAGCAATATAATATCGATATTGACACGTATATTTATTGGAAAGAGTGTGTATCATTTTAAAGATGTAAAGTTGTGTCATGTTAAGTGAGAGGAAGAGATAGATAAAGGAGAAGAAAGAGTGGACAAAAAAAATATAAAGATGTGGTTTTCACCTTTTTGTAAGAGTGAAATGACATAAGTTGTGTTATTTAAAAGGACAAACATATAAATGACTATTCTAATATTCGTTGTTCATGTTGGAGAGCGAACTTTTGGTGTGACGGTAGCATATGCGACATCCTTTCAAGATTTGCCATTTAGATTTATTTTATTTCTTTTATTATCCCACTTTTACCTTCTCTCTATTTTTGATTGGATTTTCCTACTAAAAAAATGGTACCACCGTTGTAACTTACAAATTTCCCATGTTGGCATAATATTAAAGATCAAGAACAAAAAATTTATATTGCAACATTTAATAAAACAAATTGTCAGTAATCTGATTAAGATATTATTATTATTATTATTTTGGTAAAGGATTAAGATATTATTTTAAGTCCTTCACAGAGTAATAATTCAACTTATCTTATTAACCTCATCTTATCTTAGAGCACAAAGTTATTTGAATTAAAAAAATGGAAATAAATACATACAACAAATTATTAATATATATATATAAGAAAATATTTCTCAAGTAGCTTGTGATATATTTATCTCCGTCCACCTAAAATCAAGTCGTTTTATTTATTTATTTTCTTATATTAATTGATTCATCTATAAATTGTTATGATTTCTTTTTCTCTCTTCCTTTATCACCATCGATTCATCTTTGTACGGTTATGATTTAGTAGCCAGATCTCAAACAAATTGAGAAACGATAAGCCCTATATGTGTGTGTTTGATGTTTGTCCCTTTAAATGATATAGAGTTATGTCATTTTAAGTGAAAAAAACTACAAGCAATGAAAATCATGGGAGAAAATTGGATATTTTTAATTTAATTTTTAAATAAAAAATATTAGTTTGTGTATTTCTCTCTTTTAAAAAGACATAACTCTATGTCATTTAAAATGACAAATATTTTTCCTATATATATATATATATATATATATATATATATATATATATATATAATATATATATATGACTATACTTATGTTACTGCAGATGAAAAATTTATAACACCACATAAAAAGTCAGGATCCAAATGCGGATCCTAATATAAATATACTTGCTGCAAAATTTATGGTCTGCTTTCGCTGCAAAAGTGGGAAATCCATATATATATATACACACATATATAAGGGAAATGATCCATTTACAAATTTTTGCAAATTACATTATGTACTCCCATAAATACATAGTGTAATTCAAAAATATATAGTGTATTTTGTAAATAACATATATATATATATATATATATATATATATATAACATATATATATATATATATATATATATATATATATATATAACTCTATTGAATCAATGCAATAAAAATTAATTAACCTTAACTAGTAAAATCAATTGTTAATTTAAAAAAGGAAAAAATATCTGTCATTAAACTTTTACATTCTGTGTTTTCCATAAAATTAAGAAGAGATAGAAAAGGAGAATATTGTCGATGAGAGAAAATATTAAAAACAAACAATTATGGCTCTGTTTGATTCCTGTTTTTAAAAACAGTTTTCCAGTTTTCAGAAGAAAAAAAAAATCGTTTGGTAAGCCTGTTTTGTAAAAAAATATTTTGAAAATTGTAACTGTTTTTTTTTTTATTTTTAGAATCAAATTTAGAGAACATGTCTGAGTTGTTTTTGTTTTCTGTTTTGGTTTTTAACTTTTAAAACAAATAAAATAACTGTTTCCATAATTATTCTACAAAACGGTTTTAAGAACAAAAAAAATCAAAACACAATCACACACACCCTATTTATTCTGTTTCATTTGAAACACACAAAGTTCTATGACAAGCAATTTCCTCTTAAAAAAATGTTGTCTACTTTTTATAAACGAAAAAAGAATTTATCATTTTAATGGACACAATTTATGATATTTTAAATAAAACAACCATATTTTGATGTTACAGAAAAAATATTTCTCTTTTTGCTATAAATTTTATTTTTCTACTACACTCACATAAAAATAAATAAATTTCATTGTGAAAAGAAGAGAAAAAATATTAATAAAACTAGCTCAATTTTATGAGTATGAAAAATCAAACCCATGTATTTATTGACATTTTACAATCTCTCCTCAAAGGAGAGAAAAAAAAATAGAGATTTGTAAAAGAAAAATATATATAAAAAAGCCATCAAATCTTAATATATAGAAAGGAGAACCAAACTTTGGAAACTTTGTTGACGTGTCACTTTTTCCTTAAATCTCAGCTTTGTGTTCACACTGGAAATAGTTTGAAACGTTACTTCTTTTGGAAATGTTTTTTATTTCGTAAATAAAAAAATTCTACAAAGAAAGGAGAATTTCTTTTAAATCATTATAAAATACTTGGTGGCAGACAGCTGTATTAATGATGTTCTCAATTCAAAATTCGAAATTGAAATTTGAAATGGGTGGGAAGAATAATTCAAAATATATAGTGGAAGACACATGTATTAATGATCCACTACTTTCTGCATGGGTAGGTGGAAAAATATTAATATCTCATTATTTTTTGCATTGGTAGGTGGAAAAGTATTCAAATTCAAAATTTAAATTTAAAGGTGAGAAAAGATGTCATCATTAATATCCCACTATTGGGCTTAATTATTAAAAAATGAAATTATTTTGTGTATAAATAAGATATATGTTACTTGATCTTTTCATTTGGTAATTAGTTTTTGTGCATCTGTTTGTTTTCCTTTCTGTCTATTTATCTTCTTCATCTTATCAAGTTATTCTTCTATTAGATGAAGATGTAATATTTTTCATTTTTTTTGTAGCATTATTGTAGAGTAAAACTGACGGGATGATTTGGAATCACTAGAATATGTATTTCTTTATTTTCTCAGAGGAAGGTATGCCATTCTTCTCTCTCTCTTTTTCTTCTACAAGTATTTCTTTCAATCTAAATCTTTCTTTTTCTTTTATTTTTATTCTTTGTTTTCTATTTTTGGTTCCATCGCAGGTGAACCGTAAGGTCTTTATGAAGGTATCATTCAAGCCCAAGCAAAGAACAAAGCAAACTTGAATTATTATGCATAAGCACTCAAGGCAACAGAAAACTGACAATGATGTTTGACATTCATTTTACTCGAATCATATGTAACTTATAGCGTGCCAATATCACCCCTTTTAGATGAATTCATTTTAGATGAGTGTTTAGTTTAAACAGAAAAAAGAAATGTGTAAAGTGTAATATTGTGTTGTATTTTTTTATTTTATTCTTAGTTCATGGATCCCACATTTTTATACTTTTTTTTCAAAAAAAAATGTTATAAAAAAGTTTGTATAATTAAACTTCACCCTTCCTCTTTTATAATTAAATATCTAAATCTGCTTTCAATTCTCTAAATACTAATTTGTAAAATTTCAAATATTAATCTATTTTAAATTCCAACCTTTGCTCAATGTAGCGAATATTTTAATGTCTATAAATTTATGAGACACTTTAACGTTACAATTGATGTTGGTGGTGGCTATTAGTATTACGTTGACGTTAATTTTATCATAATAAAGTATAATGTTACATTTTGATTTAGTGCAGTTTTAAAACCAACATTTCTCATGCATGTTCCCAAATTAAAAAGAAATGAATTCGTTTACCAAAAAAAAAAATGAATTCCAATATCCATTATTTTTTTTGTTTTTCCACCACATCTTTTTTTTTTTTGGTGAAATTGCATAGAAGGGCAATTGTGATTTCCGAAATGCATGACTCTTCATAGTTTTTAGAAGATTGAGGATAAATTAAATCCCTATAACTATTTAACAAGTAAACATTTAGCTTTAAGTTCACGCGTGCAAAAACATGCAATTAATTCTAGGCACAATTAATGTTGACCCGATGAATGCAATTAATAAAGGCAATAATTCATTTTTATTATTTTAAAAAAAAATAGAAAACATGCAACTATTTCGTATTTAATAGTTTATTTTGCATCCTTGCCTTTTAAAAATATAATTCAATGATATAATGGTGTTTTATTTTTGTAGTAAATACACAATGTTGTTTTGAGTTCTAACCATTTCCCTTTACAAATATTTGAAATACGAAACATACATGGGGAGGTTAATTACTAGCTTTGGAGATATGAAGAGTCTTGTGTTAACTCTCATTTTAAAAAACATTTAATGTTTTTTTTTATATTTATCGAAAAATCAAAAGACTCAAAGAAAAGAGTTCAACATTAATTAGTGGCAGACATATGCATTAATATCTCACTTCTTTTTTAAATTTAGAATTTGAAGTTGATATAGGTGAGAAAATAATTTAACATCTTTTAGTGGGTACGGAAATCTTTTAGTGTAGTTTGTAAGTTTGTAATTTTTTTTATCAATATAACCATCATCTTATTTAAAATATGAGGTAGGATCCTTTGACATCAGTGTCAAATTTTTAATTTGACACCTCATCTGATAGCCGTTAGATCAAAAAAGATCAATGACTCTAATTTGTAAGCATCTAACACTATTGATCTTTTTTTATCTAACGGCTATTAGATGAGGTGTCAAATTTGAAATTTGACACTGGTGTAAAAGGATCCCACCTCTTAAAATATAGTTTTCTTATTCACACATAAGTTGTTACTTTTAACTTTTATGAATTCAATATTTTCTTTTTTGTTTCATAAAACAATGTTCTACATTTGATTTTTGTGTATTTTATGAAATAAAGAATTTGTACAATACATTTTTTTGTTTCGGTAAGTATAATGACACTTTTACTTTAACATAGAAGACTTCTTAAATATATATATTTTTAATTATGAGATATGATTTAGTTAGCAAACTAAATTTCATGTGAACGTAATGATTTAAAACCCATTACAAATTCTTATAATCAAAACTAAATTAACATTATAGTAGAAATTAATCTTTCTCTAAATAGATAAAAGTACTTTATAGTCAAAATAAAAAAATATGAAAAAAAAAACTTCTACACTTTTTTTTTTTTAAAGTCTAGCACAGAAAGTCAAAAAAAAATTGATCTCCCTACCCGCTGTTTCCTATTTTCTTAAATATCAAATTGTGGCAGAAAAAGTGGAAACTCATCATGTTAAATTCTTTTTGTGGCAGATTTATGCCGTTTCAGCTTTGTATTCACACTTTTTAGAAGATTATTAAGATAAATATTTTAAAAGTATATATACATACGTACATATATATAATATAATATAAATTAAAAGAGAATTTTATTTAAAATTATGTATAATTAATTCTATTATCATGTTGAATTTTAAATTTTAAAATTAAATATATTAGAAAGAAATCAAACTTTTATTCTTTTGATGTAAGAGCTATGAAGCACCGATACTTCAAAAACACTAACGTGTCGTGTCCGACACTTCTCGACACTCTCGGACACTACACTTCCCGACACTCCAACACACGTTATAGAAATTCAAAAAAAGGTTTAAAAGTTACATTGCGTTGAGTTTTTAGTTCCAACTATTAGATTCGTTGGATTACAATTACTATTTTATTGAGTTTAATATAAATATTTGGGATATCTTTTATTTTTTTGCAAAATTTATGAATATTATAAGTTTAGACTCATTTTCTTATTATATTATTGAATATTAAATATAATATACACCACATAAATTAAAAATATTATTTAATATCAAAACGTGTCCTAACGTGTCGAAATCTAACATTTTTTAGAATTAACGTGTCGGAGGTGTGTCGTAAATCGTGATCACGTGTCCCGTGTCAGTATCGGTGCTACATAGTGTAAGAGTGTAGTTAACACAATTCCCTATGTCATGAATGATTACCTATAAGTTATAAGTTATTACTTGGAGATTGGAGAATGTGCATAGACTTCTATGCATGTTTCCCTTCATTTTTTGCATAGAAAATTGTTAAGCTTATTAATTTATTATTATATCTATTCGGAGGGAAAATATTTACTACTTAAAATTTAAACTTTCTAAATTTGAATTTTGAACTTTAGAGTTGAGAAAAGGTTCAGCATTTAATATTGTCCACTACTTTCTGTATGGAAAATTATTAAGCATAATAATGATAGTTATTATTAGGTCTATTGGTCTTAATTATTGTACCTATTAGAATTAATTAAAAATCTGGAAAAAAGATATGTGTAAAATGAATTTTTTTTTAATAAAGTAAATTAAAATCTTAAATTAAAATAATGATACAAAAAGGAAAAAAATTCGTACAAAAACTTTTTAGAAAATACTTAAGATAAATATTTTAAATGTATATATAAATATATATAATATAAATTAAAAGAGAACAAAATTATTTTTTAAAAGTATGTATAGTTAATTCTATTATCATGTTAAATTTTAAAATTAAATATATTATAAAGAAATCAAACTTTTATTCTTTTGATGTAAGAATGTAATTAACACACTTTTCTATGTCGTGAATGATTACCTAGAAGTAATACTTGGAGATTGGAGAATGTGCACCGACTTCTACAAATGTTTCCCTTTATTTATTGTATAGAAAATTGTTAAGCCTATTAATTTATTATTATGTCTAATGGGAGAGAAAATATTTAATACTTAAAATTTAAAATTTCAAAATTTGAATTTTGAACTTGGGAGGTGGGAAAAGATTCAGCATTTAATATTGCCCACTACTTTCTGCGTGGAAAATTATTAAGCATATTAATGATAGTTATTATTATGTTTATTAGGCTTAATTATTATACATATTAGAATTATTTATAAAATTGGAAAAAAGATATGTATAAAGTAAATTCAATTTTAATAAAAAAGTTATTAATTAAACGCAAAAAATATTTAAAATTATAAAAATATACTTTAAAATATAGTAAATTAAAAGATGAACTAAAATTAATGATACAAAAAGGAAAAAAAATTCGTACAAGAAATTTCTAAAAAAATACTTAAGATAAATATTTTAAATGTATATATATATATAATAAATTAAAAGAGAAAAACATTATTTTTTAAAAGTATGTATAATTAATTCTATTGTCATGTTGAATTTTAAATTTTAAAATTAAATATATTAGAAAGAAATCAAGCTTTCATTCTTTTGATGTAAGAATGTAACAAACACAATTTCCTATGTCGTGAATGATTACCTAGAAGCAATTACTTGGAGAATATGTACAGAACTCTATGCATGTTTTCCTTTATTTTTTACATAGAAAATTGTTAAGACTATTAATTTATTATTATGTCTATTGGGAGGGAAAATATTTAATACATACAATTTAAACTTTTTATATTTAAATTTTGAACTCCCGGGAAAAGATTCAGCATTTAATATTGTCCGCTACTTCAATGCACGTTTCCCACTACTTTTACTATGAAAAATTATTAAATCTAATAATAACATTTATTATTATGCCTATTGGGTGAGAAAATATTTAATGTTTCAAAATTCAAACATTTTAAATTTGAAATTTTAACTTGATAGGTGTAAAATAAATTCCGCATTAATGTTTCTGTAATGAATATATATATATATATATATAGTAAAGTTAAATTTAATATGTTAAATTATAGATTAAACAAAAAATTATTTAAAATTTATAAAAAATATGTATAGTTGATAAAATAATTTAAATTTGAAATTTAAATGAAAAAAATTAGAAATGACATATTTAATTATTTATACCTTAAATAAATAAAAAATTCACTAAATCGAAATACAAAAAGAGAAAAATATTTCCGCACAAGTATTTTTTTAACATAAACGTTAAATATATATGTATAACCAAAATTAAAAAGTATAAAAATTATAAATTAAAAGACAAAAAATTTAAAATTTTCAAAAATATGTTTAATTAATACAAAAATATTCGATTATATTAAATGCAATTCAATTCAATTCCCCGAACATTCGATTTAGTAGAATACTTTTTGTATCAACTCATGTTTGTTCATCATATTTGTGTTACAAATATAAAAAATATATGCATAATGAAAATAAAAGAATTTAAACAAAAAACAAAAAATGACATTTGTCATTCTGTAAAAAAAATAAAAATAAAATTTAATCACTATAACAATACGATTTTTAATTTAATATATAAGAAAGAAATTAAGCTTTCATTCTTTGTATGTAAGAGTAAAAACAAACACAATTTGGTTACCAAAAAAAAAAAAAACTCAATTTCTTATATTGAAAATGAAAACTATAAATTATTACCCGGAGAATGTGCACATCCTTCTATGCATTTTTTTCACTACTTTCTGTATGGAAAATTATTAAACCTATTAATAATATTAATTATTATGTTTATTGGGTGGAAAATTATTTAACATTTAAAATTTTGAATTTGATAAGTGAAAAAAGAGTTCAACATTTAATGTTTATGTACTGGGAAAAAGATATATATATATATATATATATGAAATTTGAATTTTAATATAAAATTATAGTTAAAGGTTGCATATTGAGTTTGGCACAGAGGATCTGCCTGCCTCGCCCGCTAACACGTTTTAATAATTAAATTAAAATTCTATTATTAGTTTTTTAATTAAATTCCTAATTCAGATTTTAATTTTTGTAAATATAAATTTATAAAATTCCAAATAATAACCACACAAATCTTGTAAAAAATATTTTTATTATTATTTTGTAAATCTAATTGCAATAAATGAAAGATCATTTCTGAGATAAATATAAAAATCTAGACACAACTATAAGAGACTTTTTTGTGGATAAATATAAAAACCTATTACATCATAATAGTTAGAGGTGCCAAGCTGGGCTCGGCCCACCAACACATTTTTATAATTAAATTGAAATTTCATCATTCTTCTTTTTATAATTAAATTCCTAAATCTTATTTTGAATTTTGTAAATACAAGTTTGTAAAATTTCAAATACAAACGACATAAATCCTTGCAAAAAATAATAATTTATTATTATTTTTAAATATGATTGTAATAAATAAAAGTTCATATCTGAGATAAAATATCAAAAACTAAATGTGACGATAAGAACCTTATTTTGTGAATAAATATAAAGCATGCTGATAGTTAGAGATGGCAAACTGGGCTCGGGCCGAAGGGCCGGCCCACCAATACTTTTTTATAATTAAATTAAAATTTCATTATTCTTCTTTTATAATTATTTCCTAAATTTGATTTTAATTTTTGTAAATACAAATTTATAAAATTCAAAATACTGATGGCATAAATCCTTTCAAAAAAATAATTATTTACATAAAATGCTGATAGTTAAATGTTGCAAACTGAGCTTGGCCCAGAGGGCCTGCCCGCCTCGCCTGCCAACACGTTGTAATAATTAAATTAAAATTTCACTGTTCTTCTTTTATAATTAAATTCCTAATTCATATTTTAATTTTTGAAAATACTAATTTATAAAGTTTCAAATACTAAGACACAAATCCTTGCAAAAAAAAAAAAATATTCTTATTTTGTAAATCTAATTGTAATAAGTGAAAGTTCATATCCGAGATAAAATATAAAAATCTAGACGCAACTATAAGAGTTTTTTATTGAGGATAAATATAAAAATCCATTACATGCAAATAGGTGGAAAATTGGGCTCGTCCCGGAGGTTCGGCCCACCAACATATTTTTATAATTAAATTAATATTTCACTATTCTTTTTTTATAATTAAAATTTCATTATTCTTATTTTTCCCGTGCATCGCACGAGTTATACTTAACATTGAAGGAGTTTTTTATGCAGTTGCTGATTTGGAATATTATTCAAGAAAACTTAATGTTCTTAATGAAAAATTCATGTTATTTAAGATCAACGTAAAAAAGACAATTTGGAGTCATATAATGAGCCAATATATCATGTTTCAAGTGTTTCAAGTGTTTCAAGCAGCGAAGCTATTGTCACCTCATTCTTTAAGTCTTTGGTGGACCCAAATGTATATTGTTATTTTTTAAAAATTTATCATCGTGGGTTCTTTACATTGTTACAAGTTTTTAGCATGTATATTGATTTGATGCTGTTTAGACACATTTGTTCCAGTGTAAGCAAAAAATATAACTCATACAAGACCTTTGATTAATTTGCTTTCAAATCCCTTTCTGACAACATTTTTTGGGTTCTAAAAAAAATCAACCCATTTTTTGCTGAGACTATTACTTTTGGGTATTAACATATTAGCGTAATTTATTTAATGAGCATTTTCATTTTGTATCGTAGGCATAAATATGATGGTAGAGTAGAAGAGAATGTTTCTGGTGATGCATAAACATAGAAAATCACATGTTTGGTATGTGTTGAACTCATCCCTCCAATGAATGCTACAGAATGATACTGAATTGACAGTGTTTTCTTATTATAAGTACAAGCTGATCTTTTAATTCCATATTTGTTTAGATCTGTTTGTTACCTTGATTTTATTAGTGGCTGTTATAGTTAGCAATAAGTTGTATGCATTTTTCTCTTTTTAGCCATCCTCATTTTAACATAGTCAACTATGGCGTATTTAATTTTTCCATAACTCATCGAGTAGATAACTATATTTGATTTGCATAATATTGATCACTCTCGAAAGTAGATTTTTGCTTATGATTAATATTTGTAAAATTCTAGGTCAATGCTGTAGTTTTTTCCAATTGAAATATAAAACAAGATAGCAACACGGGTTTTTGTAAGTATAACGTTTGCAGTGCGATTAATTAACCACGACGGACGAAAAATATTTTGTTCTTTTTCCCCTGGCATTGCACGGGTAATTCACTTAGTATACACCAAAACATAAACATTTTACTTAAAATTTAAATGACAAATATCTTTATTTTATAAATATATTAATACAAGGAAAAGGTATTTCTTCAGTCATCGCATCGGAGATAGAGTTATATCCAGTGAGCCCAAAACGACATAATTTTGGGATTATAAGATTAAAAAATTATAATGACAAAGACTAATATAATTCTGCAATATATTATAATTATAAAAACTGATTTCCATCCCAAAATGACGTCATTTTAAGTTCACTGAAAATAACTTTACCTCCGCTGAGAACTCATTTACCTTTAATACAATTCATATTGTTACATAAAATATATTTTAAGACATTATCCACCTCAAGCTGTTAACCAAAAATATCGCCCGTTTCTTAGTCCAGTTTAAACAATACTGAACCAAAAGATCCATTAACTTTTCAAACCCCAATCCTCCAAACGCACACCAGGAAAGAGAAAAAAACCGAAAAAACAAAGAAAAACTAAAAACATTACTTATTAACTTACTTCTATGATCAATTATCGACCGGTCATTATCTTGATTTAAATAAGAATTTTATAAGAGTTGTCTTGTAGAAAAAATAATCGTATAATGTTACAAAGATTCATTTTACGTGCTTTAATTTTATTTTTTTTGCTTTAGAAAATGCGGACCCCACAAAAATGTGTGTGAGTGTGTGTGTGTGTAAAAAATTTTTTTATGTTATGTTAAAGGACAAACTAAAACCCCTTTAAATAATAATTGACTCATATTGAGCATACACTTGAGCACATTTGGCATATATTCCAGCACAAAAATGACGTGGAAAAGTGCACCGTGGAACACAATTACATAAAATCTCTCCTTGGTGTCCCTGTTATCCCTAGTAATAATCGTTGAAACATTTCAATTGTTCCATACTTCTTCAAGAAACAAAATTCCATCAAATTACTATTTTTCAGTCAGACACATTAGAAAAATAACAATAAACCACAAGGCACTAACAATCAAACCTTTTCTTCCCCCAGCCCCCCAAAAAAACGGGCATCATCTTCGTCGATCCTAACCCTGCTGAATACATACCGACCATCAGAACATAATTGGCGTGGCTACATTTACAATTCAAAATTCAAACGTATCAGAAGCCTAGACTTCATATACCTGAAAACACGGCTGAACAAAGCAGCAGAGTTACTGGATGGATGGCTTCTGATGGAGCACACAGATGACCAACCTTAATGAAGTCTCTTCACTACTGATTAACACAGCATCTAATCAACACTACCCTGGCGTCCATAAGAGTTTCCCCCACCTCGTCGTGAATGAGTTTGTCCTCTCTCCCTAAATCTTCCACCACCATGGTTACCATGTTTAGGTCGTTCAAAGTTCTCCAATTTGCTGTCATCATATGACCCAACAGGGTGATACTCGTAATGGAAGTTTGAGCCCTGCCTTTCTCGGTTTGAAGGTTGGTTATGATGATGTCTGTAATCTTGGGCAGGTGATTTCCAATCTCCACGAGTTTCATGTCCTCTTCCAGAACGATTTTGGTTTCCATTTTTCCCAAACCCTGATGATGGGCGTTGCTCATGCAAAATATCCACACTTGTTGGAGCCTGCTCAACCAAGCTAACAACTACCTGACTTGGGGAGTGAGGACGCCTTTTTGCTGGAGCATTTTTCCTCTCTTTTTTAGCCTCTTGATTCCCAACCTGTGGAGCTTCTCCAGCCTTGCTCTTTTCAGCAACTGATTGATCATGGTGGGGTTGGGGTCCATGAGTGTTAGAACTCTTGCCATGGCCCGCTGGAAGAGATTCACCATCATGAGTGGAATCCTTTTGGTTAGCTCCAACAACCACTGAACTAACATTCTGATCACTGGGTCTGTTTCCTCTCTGATTATTATTAGATGCTTGAGATTTGGGTTGCCATTGAGATGTCAAACCTCGACTATCTTTAAAAGCAGCACCAACGTCTGGTTGACCATGCTCAGAGGATGAGGTAAATGTTTCAATTTTCTGTGTCTCCCCAACATTTTTTCTACGATCAACATCATTGTTCACCCCTACACCCTTATGTCCTCTGAAAGGAGCCCGCCTTCCTCTGACTGTTGCTGCTTGATCTTTAATGACAGGAACAGAAACCAAAGCACCTGAATCATGATTGTCGGAATTGTTTGAACCATCAAGATCACCAGCATCATTAAAATGCTTAGTTTTTCCTTTTTCAGACTTATGATCATGAGGTCTCGGAACATTTGGTTCAGAGTTTAAATCATGGTCCAGTCCATCCTGCATCTCATGCACATTAGTTGATTCTGTTAGATTTCTTTGCCGCCATGATCCATGGACTTTCCCCTGCTTAGTATGCCTTCCATCTCTATTTTTAGACTCCATTGCAGAGCCCACTCTTCCAACAACTAAATTAGTATGCTGAGCAACATCTGGGCTCTGCAAATCAGAATCAACTCTTCCAACACTATCATCAGCAGGATCCTGACTGATTGATGAAGCCACCTGTTGTATGCTTCCTTGCTGAGCCATTTCTTTTGCAACAGGTTTTGGAATATATCTCTCCATTTCTGCCCTCTTATTTTTTAAATTATGCACCTGCTGATCATTCTTTACAGGATTAATGGCCTCAATTTTATTGTTCTCACTTGATTCGTCTATGACCTCAGTCTTGTTTTGTGCTTTAACAGGTGCCCACATCACAGCATCACTCCCATGGAGTTTCTCTGCTGGTCTATTAGCCTGCATATTTCTTGGCATCCTACGAGAATGCTGTGATTTCCACTGGCTATTCATTCTACCATGGGATTCCTCATTTGCTAAATACCTGTGTTGCTCTGAAAACTGATTTGGATCTTTAGACAAGGGTTCTGGCTGATTTGGGCCCTGATCTAACTCAGAGTCAGAAGCCTTGGACTTATCACTTTCAAAAGAACTTTTGGAAAGATTGGCTTCTTTTGGTATTGCAGATGGTAGTGCAGCCAGAGATGAACTTTCTTCAACTTTGTGTTTGTTTTTGCCATTCCTGTTATTCTTCTTTTTCTGGTTTACCGAAGACTCAACAATAGCAATTGAATTCATGGGTAAGCCAGAGCCACTGGCTAGACCAACTTCATTTGTAACAGCGCCAGATGACAGAGAAACATTAACCATTGTCTCATTTTGAACTTTCGGGGCAGTTGAGGTGGTAGAAACAACCTTATCACTGGATGGTTTCTCTAAAGGAAGATTCTGCTTTTGTTTATAGCTCATTCGCTTCTGCTTTGAGGCAATATTCTCGTGAACTTGTAAAGGTTTAGTGGCATCAGCACTGTTAACATCCTGGTGCAAGGTCACTGATTGATTATGATTAAAAGCAAGACCTTTGCCAGAATTCTTAAGCATCTCTAAAGGTGGCTCACTGGACAAGATTGGCGATTTTTCCACTTTAATTATGCTGGTATCATCAATTGGCCTGACAACATGGGCATTACAATTTACATCTGAACTGACAACTCCAGATTTGCCTGCTACAGCAACTGAATCAGAAGGTTGTAATTCCTCTTGCTTATTCAGGATGGCAGTACTTGTAGCATACTCTTTCTCAGTTGACCCTTCCAACGCTTGAGAACGCCTGTTTAACTCATCCAACTTAGCACGAGCTTTAGCCTTTTGCTTTCTTGTCCGCTCCTCCTCTTCTTCCTGCAGTTGCTTAGTCCGTTGCCTAGCTAACTCTCTCATTTTGGCACGCTGATAAGTTTCAAACTGTATTGTATTAGTTTTAAATGTACAGAGGCTTGCAAGTAGTAAGCATAGAAATGGTGTATACATTACCTGTTCATGGCTGTCAGCAGGATCAGACATGGTTTGAACAGATTCTCCATCGTTCCTTGCTTGGTTATATGACCCAGACCAATCGTAGGTCTCAACAGATATCCGATGGTCACCCACAAGAACATTAGATGCTTCCAACAGTTCCCCTGATGAAGCTGAAGAATCTTCAACCACAGATCTCTTTCCCCAACCATCAGCATCTTGATTGTTTAATCTTCCCTTGTTACGATGATCACCTCTACCTTGCATGCCATGAGCAGTTCGCCTGTGAATAAGCATTTCAATACTTTTCATCAAGATAAACGAACCACAATTACAGCAGTCAATACCAAGAAGTTATGGCCAAACCTGGATGTGGCTGTTCCACTGGAAGACAAGGATTCAAAATTCTTTTCTGCACCAGAAGCACCCAATTCACGATGGGCTGGATTTATAACTTCATTGGCATGGGTTCTTGCAGGAAACAAAACATCAACACCAACTTCATTTACCACATGGTTTACAGGAGAATTACCACCATGAAATTTATTCCTCTGTTCCTCTCTGTTTCTAGCAGATGAATTATCCCTGGCTTTTGCATTTAAACCCTCTATCTTCTGAATCAGACTGGCATCTTTTGGAGCAGATGGCCTTTGGGGGATTTCTAGCATATCAGAGGCAGCACCATCAAATTTCCTTGCTGAAATATCATCAGATTTCTTGATGTTTCCTGAACTTTCAGGAAATTTGGCCTTAATGACAGAAGAACTAGATACTTGAACTTGTGAAGTAAGAGAAGAAGCTTCTTCACCATGAGCACTTTTACTCAAATCCATCTCATTCTTTACGTAATCTGATCTCCGCTCATTCTCCCAAACAGCCATTCTTGGTTGGTCCCTGCCATTAACATATGCTGCGTTGGTTGTCTCTGAATCCTCCCAATGTACTGGTTCATTTTTTCTGTCGGACTCGTGTTGCTTAAGAAGAACTCTGTATGGTCCAGCAGTATCAGGAGGAAGGCTAGATTCCACTTGCTCCGAGGCCAAGTGCTTCCCAGCAACAACATATCCACCAGATCTACCTTGTGAACTCCCAGGTTCAGGGGGATTTTGATTTGGGTGCCTATTATAAACAGGGGGTCCAGCAGCCATTCCCATGAAAGGAACATCTCGTTCATTTGAATTGCAGTAGCCAATTGGAGGACTGTAATACCCCTCATAGGCCACTGAACCAGGAAAAAAGCCAGGTCTGATAGGAATGCCTGGACGAATATAGGCATCAGGCATATGAGGCCTGTACACATCTCCATTCTTATGGTGTCCTCTTGGTGCAGTCCCAGGAGGGGGAACTTGTGGGGGGTTGGCAAGACCAGTAGGCGGGATATGTGGACGATAATATGGAAATGGTTCAATTGGAAAGCCACTTGGAGCAACAGGATTTCCAAATGGAGGACCACCAGGGGGACCCCTGAACCAAACACAAGCTTGAGGATTATTTACTGGAGGACCATGCCAAGCATCATAATGTTGGGGTGGAATACCAGCATTAGGGTAAGACTGGGAATTTCCCTGCCATTTCTCTATGCCAGGCCTCACACCATCCTCGTTGTAAGCCTGGTAATCTCTTCTCCAAGAATTTACAGTTCCGCCCTTCATATTTGCATTTACAGTAACTTCATCTGTAATATCAGCAACATACAATATCTTAATAGATGAAAGAAAGTCAGATCCAATCAGCAGAAAAAGACAAAATAAAAATGGAAGGAACACGTTAATATAGAAGCAAGAGCATGCAGACATACCAACAACAGAGGTTTCATTTATCTCTTTCTTGGGCCCAGAAGATGAGCCAGGGCGAGCATGAGAACTGTGATCTGCCAATGGTTGATAAAAAATTTATCCCAAAAAAAAAAAAATAATAAATTAAGAACCTAGTTGTGTACCAAATGATACTAATGCGATCTTTATATTTATACAATTATTTCTCAACAACTAACCAGTAACATCTCTGAAATCAACTTTGTTTCAAGATAACAATTTAGTATTGCAGTATAATTATTCGACAATAAATAAAAATTAATAGTTTACTACAACCATCTTTATCCCATTTTCAAACCCATGCAGCCATATGACTCTACAAGATGAATTACACTCTCAACACTAAACCCTCGCTCCAACACAAGGGCCGACCTAGTTCAATACCGACTCGTGAGTGGGTGGGGAAGGACATACAAGTCAAGCCTTACCCCCGCTTTTGCGGAGAGGCCGAGTCGAAGCCGGGACCTTGGACATCACGGTAAGCATGCTTACCACTGAGCTAAACCCTCGCTCCAACACAAAGTGGAAAATAAAAATAATAACAATATGACAGGAGACCTCAAGTTAAAAGAAAACATATGTTAGTAGGGCCCATAGGAAAAGAGTAGTAGGCCCATTAGTGGTGCGTAACAGATCTAACAGATTGGAGGAGGATAAAGACCGGGGGGCGGGGGGGTGACTGGTGGGGAGTGAGGGCCTCTCGAATACCCCCTCTGTTATGTGTTTCTGTTTCTTTTTCATTGTTAATTTCCCTTTGTGGTGTACTGTCTTCTGATACAATATTGATATCAGGATTATAATCAAATATACACTAGTGTTTCCATCCCCTGTTGTGTGTGTTCTAACAGAAAACCTTCATAAATTGTAAGTCCTCTACCAATTCATTTCCAATATTAGGCTTACAGCACTGCTTCAAGAATGTATATAGGATTTTCAATTAGAAAACTTAAAGACAAGATGTTCTGCCCAAAAACTACATAAATGTTAAAACCTTTTAACCTTATTGGCGTAGTAAAATATAATGGCTCCAAGTGTTTAAAATGGATAATATATATCATTAAACAACATAAACAAGAAATCCTAAAACTGAGAATTATAATACCTAGCAACTCCGAATTCAGGACAGACTTGTCCTTATCAGAACCAAGGGTTGGAAAGTCTCCAGAGCTCAGGGAAAATACATCATTCTTGGGTTGTGTAACTCCCTGCATTTGTACAAAAAGTGACTACTATCAGCAGAAGGGCTAGCAATGCATACAAAATAAAGGCAGCCATACGAAGGTGGGGCTAAGAATATAAGGACTATGTCAAACACAAAGACAAAACATCTACTTTGTCAACAACCCAAAAAATAGGGTATATACAAGTTGTTGGTAACTTCTATACCACGGATCTTAATCGGTAAATCATAATACAACAAGATAATAGCTCTTACCATGCAAATACCAAATCATAGCTACACATGTGCATTAAACAGAAACTATGCTCAACAACAAGGTGTTCACCATCCCCAAACCAATGAAAATTTAGACGAGAAGTGGAAAATTTTTAACAACGGTAAAACAAATTCCCAGGTCAATTGATGTAAAGACAGACATCTTAAACACTTTATTGAATCAGCCCATGAACCTAGATTCCTAGAAACAACGACAATCATAAAATTATATTTAAAAAATTCTTCAAAAGTAACTACAAGTTTCAAGCATAAATAAAAAAAGAACCCTACCAGTTTCTCTGTGGTCCTAGCAGCATTCCAAGCACCTGAATTTTCAGTCAAGGGTTCAGCAAATCGAGACAGCTGTGAGCTACCAGGTCTTGTTTCTGCACTGCGAGGACGCAATGGTGTCAGTGAAGACTGATTCGTTGGCAGTGCCCCAGATGCTGATGAAGGTCGAGAATTTGACCCCCATGCATTGCCAGTAGGCTCAAGAGCCCTATCACTACCAGCAGTAGAAGGCCGTGTAACACTTCCACCAGATGATGGACGAGCACTGAGGTGACTGGGCGAACTAGTACCATCGGTATTTGGGGACAGAGAAGAAGACCCCCATGCATTTGATGCAGAAGATGATCTACTACCCCAGCTGTGGGTACCCCTAATCAAAATAAAGACCTCCCAAGCATCAGCAATCCAGATGAAGAAGAACAAAAGCAGCAGAAAGTCATGTCATTCAGGTCAATAAAATATTTACTCACTTGGGGACAATCTCCACACTGGGGTCAAGACCATGATTTTCTAACCTTCATAAAAGGGAGAGGGAAAATTTTCAGATGGTAAACCAACCACATTAGTTAACTGAAAAGAAAAAGTGTTCAGCCAGAAATCAAATACCTCTGACTGGGTAAGTTGATAGGTTTTGGAACTGCAACTTTCCCTAAAACAGTCATACCACCTCTTCTGGAAGAGGCCCATCTGTAACAGCAATAGCATCATCAATTTCAATTTTCTTTTATTCATAATTCATGCACACATTGGAGGAGACTACAACTTGAAACCTCTACTGAGGAGACATGCCGTTACCAACTTACCATTCGAACCATATTGACAAATTTTCTACAAAAAACAATATCACTATACGATTTTCATTCCAAAGCACAAATTTTGCTTTTTGGGTATTATAATGCATCCTTGGACCTCCTACACACTACCTGAAGCCCTCACCACTAGTTCATTGTGGTGGCTTCCAAAGCTCACAAATGGAAACGTACCTTCGCTCCCCGTTCAACATACTTGAAGTCATAGCCTAGTTGCTGCCACACGGTCATTCAAGCCAATTGAAAGGCCTAGTAAGAGAGACAGAGAAACACAATTTAATTAATATGATGTATTGCAAAAAATTCATGTTCTATCAAGGGTTTCTATTTCTAACCATATTTTCTGCAAACGCATTTAATACTATGCAACAATGTTCAAAGTTCAAACCACTAAAAAAAAGGACGTGAACTTCATGTAATGAATCAACTGATATAGGAGAGTCTTTTATCACCATGATCGTTCAGTATTTGTTAATAGCACCAGCTCACTAACATAGTAAATAAATGTAGGTATAACACTTGCCGTCACAACCATGTACTATACCAAGTCCACCAAAAAACATATCCCAGAACCATTAATATTCAATTCCACCACAACCAATCATTTGAAACATATTCCACGATAGTGATCTTTTCACCAAAACACATCCAAAAACAGAGCCAACAAAAGCAACACAAACATTTCAATAACGACTGCTCATCAACAACGATAGGATCGGCAAGAAACACCCAACAATCACATAAGCATAGCATGTTCCAAATGAAGTTAAAAGCATAATTGATAATAGTGAGGCCTTTAGATCATATATATATATACATGGTTGCACAAGAAAGGTTTCATTATAAAACAGATTCTACACCGGTCCATTTTTTCTCTCGAATAACAGAAAACAAGATTAAAATCCCGCAGCAGTTGAAGTTACAGTTGCCAAAATGACAGTTCCAATTTTCCCCCCCACGCAATATATTTTTTCCCCTTCGTTTTCTCGGGAATCAATCGCGGATGAATAATAGTTGGAAGTGGAAATGAAAGTGTACCAGATATAACTCGGAAATGAGTTGCCTCGTAGAAACCCTAGAGAAGCAATTGTAGAAAGCTGCGAAGATGAAGAGAGAGAGAGAGAGATAGAGAGAGAGAATATGCGATCCACAGGATAGGGTAATTTTGTGGAACGCTTGGAGAAAAGAAGATCTGTCGAAGGGGGTGGGTTTGGGTTGCGGGTTTCGGATCGGAGAGGAAGAAGGGTGGGAAAGAGAAAGAGAAAGAAAGAGAGAGAGCTCAAAGGAGTTCGCGTACGTAAGAGTTCAGTTACCACCCGTGAGAAAATTGTTTATTGATATTGGTAAACTTTAGAAATCATATTAAATAAGGTTTACACCTTATACCAAATTTATACGACACTTATTACTAAATAAATATATTTTTTATTTTATTTTCCTTATCTGGGGAGGAAAATGATCGAACAATTTATTAGTTCGCTTCTTAATTTTTTTCACGTTGCTAATTAATAAATAAAATTGGGGAAGATTATAATTAAAATCTATTTTTCTTAATATTTTTCACGTTGCTGATTAATAAACTTTAAATTAATTATTAATTCACATAAAAATCTCAATAAAAATTTGTTGCGTCAGTAATAGAGTATTTTGAAAAGATAAAGATTATACTTATAATTTTTTTTTCTTTTTGTAATTGTTTTTTTATTGTTACATTAAGATTAAATTAATAATTATAAAAAATAGAAAGTGAAAATGATTGATTTGATTTTAATTCAATAATAAAAATAATTGTAAAAAATTATAGAGTTATAAATATAATTTCCCACGTCCAAAACCGGGACGTAAATCCAAAAGTTCCAATGAGTTAAGTATTTATTCTGCTATATTTTTTTAATACTTTTAAATATTTATCTTAAAATTAATAAACAAATATTTAATAAATCATGTTGAATATTTATCCCCGAAAATATTTTGTTTTGAGGCTGAAATTAAAGTATTTTTTTAATTACAATTTATTTCATGATTTTAATAATTTTTTTCATTATAATTTTTTAATTTTTCAACACAAACAACATATATAAATAATTTATTTAACTATATTCACCGTAAAACATTAAAGCCATAAATTTATTCCAATAAAAATGTATTTCAATTTTAATAAATTAAAACTATGATATTTTGAAATTAAATTAAACATAATAAATACAACAAACTTAATTTAAAAAATCTTATTCAATAACAAATTCGTTCTCATTATTTTTTAAAGGATACAAAATTTTCATTATTTTAATTATTATTGGAGAATATTTTCTTTTTTTTTCAAATTTTTTTTATACATTCTCTTTCTTTGATTCAATGGTGATTAGATAGGTATATAAGTAGTAAAAAAGTTTGATAGTAAGAATATTTTTTCTCATTTTTTAAATGATACGGAATGTATTATTTTAAAATATCAAAAAATAAAGGGTAAATGTCCAAATTGGTCCCTGACAAAAAACACGCCGCCTAATTTAGTCCCTCGTAAAAATAAATTCACTAGATAGTCTTCAACAAAGTGAAACAGGACCCATATTAGTCCTTCTGTCAATCCAAAACTTACAGTATCACTGATGGTGATGATGTGTCACATTAAATGACATGCTGAAGGCCACGTTGGCTTAGGAACCACGTCGTTTGGTTGTGATTCATCCTCTTTCACTTTATTGGAGATTATCTAATGAGTTCATTTTTGTGAGGGAATAAATTGACTACCGTGTTTTTTATGTCATGGACCGATATGGGCATTTACTCAAAAATAAATAAATAAACGACACAATTAAACATCAAACCCATTAAACCCACCACAGTCGCCTCATGAACCCCCCACCCCAATCTGATGTTCAGACTCGAAGTCGGTGGTGGCTACTTACCGAGTTTTCCTTTTCCATCAGGTAATTGCGGATCAAATCAAAGTAGCAACAAATTTATGTACTAAGGTAAATTCATATCAACCTTGTTTGTGAAATAAAATACATGTTTTTCCCACAATCATGATATTGAATTTCAATTTAAACTTGCTGAAAAGGGGGTTTCCTATTAGACCGTTTCCCTAATGGAATTCCCCAAATCCCCTTCGAAAGAGAAGCGAATCGCCACTCATAAATGGCCTTTAAGAATCGGTGCAGCCATTTTGATCACGATCCTGTTGTTGTTGGGTTTCTATCTGGAGTCAGATAACAGAAAAGGTCCTAGAATACTCAATACGTCGTCGTATTACACTGTGGTTGTGGATTGTGGAAGCACTGGGACACGTGTGAATGTGTATGAGTGGGTAGCGAGTAATAGTAACTATCCAATTTTGCTGCATTCGTATCCTGATAACTCGACAAAGAGTTCAATTTGGAAAACTTCTTGTGAATATCACTGCATGCAAACAGAACCTGGGTTAGATAAATTTGTTAATGATTCTTTGGGAGTGAGAGAAGCTTTGGAGCCTTTGATTTTGTGGGCAGAAAATCTGGTGCCACATGAAAAGCATAGTGAGACTCCTGTTTTTGTTCTTGGTACTGCTGGGTTGAGGAGGATTCAGAGGGATGATGCCAAACGAGTCCTGGAAGATGTTGAAGCTGTTGTGAAAGATCACTCCTTTATGTTTAGCAAAAAATGGGTAAGGGTTTTGAGTGGGAAGGAGGAAGCTTATTATGGATGGGTTGCTTTGAACTACAAAACTGGGGGGTTTGATAGTTATCCTGGGTCTCCCACTTTGGGACTTGTTGATTTGGGTGGCTCCTCGTTGCAGATTGTGGTGGAGATCGATGATGATGGGGCCGGAGATGATGATGTGCGCGTGATGAGATCAAAGCTCAGTTCAATTGAACATTGGATTATGGCATACTCATTGCCTGCATTTGGCTTGAATGAGGCATTTGATAGGACAGTTCTTATGCTCAGAAACAATCAAAGTGAAGAAAGTGCCACAAGTGTCTCTGAACTCAGACATCCTTGTCTGGTATCTACTTTTTTACAAAACTATACTTGCTATTCTTGTTCCGGATTGGATGTCACTTATCAGAAAAATCATAGCCAACCCCAGAAAACTGAACTTCATTCTTTACGTCTTGTGGGAGAACCTGATTGGGAGCAATGCAAAGAACTAGCTATTGCTGCTGCTATGAACTTGAGCAATTCCAAAGTGTCACATCCGACAGTTGGCAAAAATTGCCAAGCTAATTCATTTTCTGGTATTATTAAGGGTATAATCATTTGTTTGGATTGTAGTCTTTTTTTTACACTTATTTACACCTTTTTAAATTAGTTTTTTCTTCTAGCATTCTCCTTAGAATACATATTTTAACATTGATTTCAGCACAATAAATTTTTGATGAAGTTATCACTGACATGAGTAAGAAATTTGCAGTTTGGTTTTATGTCTGGTTACTTTCATCTTCCCTACCTCTTACGCGTTCTCCAAAACTCTCTTGAAAAGTCATCGAAGTAATGTGAAACTGCATTACTTTTGATGATTAGCATATGTAGTCCACTTTTTCTTTATGGTACTGGTGGCCAAAAGAACATTGGAGGTGGAGGGGTTGTTATGGGTTTTGTTTCTGTGGTAGCTGCTAGTAGGAACTTACTCTGTTTCATTATGTACCTTGCAGGCACTGGTATAATTAATTTAACATCTGTTGCACACCCAATCAAGCGCTTTCATGCTTTATCTGGTTTCTTTTTTGTCTACAACAAGCTAAATTTGAGTCCAAGAGCCAACTTAACAATGATTTGGGAGTCAGGCAAGCAAATATGTTCAGATTTATGGGCGGGCTTGAGCAGTATTTCTGAAAATCCAAATTATGCTGGACAATTTTGTTTCCGGGTGGCTTATATGGCATCATTGATTGAGTATGGTCTGTGTCTCGGTGATGTAGAAATGGTATTTGGTCCAGGTGATGTTTCCTGGACATTAGGAGCTGCATTGGTTGAAGGGAAATTTCTATGGATAAATAACCCAAGCAGCACAGCCCAGACTATCATTTCAACTTTAAAGAGTGTCAAGGTTATGTCTTCTCCAACTTTTCTCTTTGCTGTACTTCTATTTCTTTTATTGATTGTTTATTGTAGTCAAATCAAGCTACCAATGCTAAGCAGGAGAGCTTCTGCTCCTGGCTCATCATTGCCATCTTATACTCTTGCAAGACTCCGATCTATCTAAACTAATATTTAAGTGTTCTTATTTCTTTCCTTTGCATAAATTCATTTTGGAAAGGCATGATAGACGATAGTGATGATTTTGGAAATCAATGCTTATTTACTTGTTACACAAAATTTTTAAAACCATTTACCGGAAAGGCATTTTAAATTTTTTGATACTAAAGTTGATTTAAGTTTTTCCAGAAATCAATGCTTATTTACTTGTTACACAAAATTTTTAAAACCATTTTTTTTTTTATTTCACATAACTTTTCGAGATTGACACCTCATTTGACATATTCATCTCCCACAAACATAGTTTGAAGATTTTATGAATAAAACACTCTTGTGATTGTAGTATAATTGTTATACATTCAAACTATGTTTGTGGGAGATAAAATATGTCAAATGAGGTTCATTGCCCCAAAAAAAGAATCATGTGATTTGGTACCCGCCAATTATGGCCTTCCGACAAACATTAATAACATGTTTGACTGCATTACTTTTGAAAAACTTATTCAACCAGCTTTAATCGGGAATTCTTTTATCCAAAAACTTCAAAATGGTGCTTTAGCCACCATTTACCAGCAGGAAACTAGCTTTCATCCCCAAAGTTTTGGTGCCAATTGGGCAAACATTAATAAAAAAATAGTTGGGGGACCTTCATCTATTCGATGCTGCATTTTTTCTTTTTAAGGTGGAATTCGCTGCTGCATTTTCAATTGATATGATCTGAAACAGAATATTTGCGTACCTAAAAATGATCCAAGTAGTATCTTGGGCAATTTCTGAACTTAAGGATATGGCTTGAGAAGTTGAAAATGCGTCGTGTCATAATCTACAAAAAAATAAAAAAATATGCCGTATCGTAGTGTATCAATATTTGTCAATGATTCAGTGCGTGTACGATCTTAACGTTGAACGTTAGTAACTTGTACAAGTTTTTTTTTTTCTTTATAGATCATCCGCTATCCTATTATCAACGAGTGCCGATTAATTTATATTCGGGTTAGGCAGGATTACAAAGGCGTTAAAACCACCACTAGTTAAGCTTTAACAATCCACACTAATTGAAGAGTTAGCTTTAAAGCAAAGTAATATGGAAGAAGAAACTTACGCCTTGTGATAAGTTGATTGTAGTTGAAGACATTTATACTTGCTAAGTTGATGCAGCTGATATCAATTTCCACTATTTGCTTTGCGGACAGCCCCGTTTTACTTTTTTTTTTAATTGAATCACGGGGAGGGGGATGGGAAAAGAAGTGCAAGTGCCTCACAAGAAAGCAATTTCCCTTTATAAATCTTAACACTAGAGATTCTTAATTGTGGTCTTATTCTTATTTGGGAGTGGTTGGGTTGGTTTGAAATCTTTTTAAAAATTTGGTTTGAGTTCGTTATATAGACTAATATTCAACAAACCAATATAGATACTTATTATTAGTAGTTACAATTGAACCTTGATATCTTGATTGCTTAACAGTTCATAAGAGTTGAAATGTTTTGTTCCTTTTTCCTTAATAATCAATTTGATTTATACAAAACTCTCAATCTTCATTAACTCCACTCTGTGGTACTTGATATTTTTCAAGGAAATATTATAGAATTTCTTTGGCTAAAGATTTGCCTTCAAGTATGCATTTTTTTATTTTTTTATTTTGGATAACTTAGCAAATACATATTATAGTGAGTACGCGAAAACGGTCCATTAAAAGGTGTAACTCCATAAGTTAACCCATCCCGAGTCTATTTTTCATGGTTTTTGTGAATCATTTTGGTAATCTCTTGATTTGGGTTGATTTGGATAAGACAATATAACAAACAACAAACAATGTTAGGTTAAGTTTAGCCTCAACCCAAACCATCTTTTTGGTCTAAATATTTTTCTTTAGATATGCACCAATTTATCAGCAACAAACTTTTATCATAAAGAAGAAGAAGCACCGCTAATTTTCATACAACAAATTCATAAAAGGGGGAATTGTTGCTCAGGAAAAACAAACCCACTCCTGCACTGACATCAAATTGTACATTTCAGGTTTTTATTTTATTTTTTATAAATCAATAGGGGCTCATATCTGAACAAGTCAACAGAAGAGTTAATATCTTCTCGAGAAAAATATTAACCCTTCATAAAATTATTATATATAGTGATTGAAAATAGAAAATGAATAGATATAACTTGATAGATCAATCCAACCCAACCTTGTTTGTCATAATTTGAGTTAGTTAAAGTTATAAAATGTAAACATAACATAAAGAAGCTTCATTCACGGGTAGTTCTTGTTTAACAATGCTTGATAGAAGCCACAAATAATGCATCTAGAACCCAATGAACCACAAAGAAGCTTCCCATCTTTTCCCACCCTCCTACTTCGCTGTTAATTAGTGTCAGCTTGTAATAGATTCTACAGGGAGAAAAAAGATTTTTACTGTACATTGCATCCTAATGGATTTGATATTTTCAAGTGAGTTTGATCTCTTTTCACAAGAAATGATCAGGTTAAAAAAAAAAACCAACATACAAAAAGCAAATCCTAATAATTATTCATGCAAGTCAATGCATAATATGTTTCAGAATATTTACATAATATAAACAGATAAAGAGAGAGTAACTCACTCCAAGCACAAGCACAAGTAGTAAAGCATTGCTTCAATATGCTGCAGCACCAACCAAGTTACAGCCTAACTCAGGAGCATCAATGTCAACCCAAACCTCGTTTCTGCGCTTAATAACCCGGAAAGGAGTATTGTATTGTGCAATTGAATAAGCACGTTGACCCTCGGACGAAGTTGAATCAGCCCATGGAGACCTGCTGAGGCTGGTGGCAAGCTTCTCTGCCTCTTTAACAATCCTCTCATCCTTGGCAAATCCAGAGAACTTTCTCACTGCAATGCAGTGGCTGCTGAATTCATAGGGCTTGATATTGAGCTCTGGAAGTGGGAGTGGTGGGTTGGCTTGGAACTTAACAGGCAAGTACAAACTAACATAATAGCCTTGGGATTGTAAGGGACCAGCACCAGGTACCATGCTTGTCAACACTGGAGCAGTCATTGGAATTCGAGAGAAATTAAGGTTGGCACCTTCTATGAACTGGAACAACCTGCAACACACAAAACAATCCATGAATTTATTTTTTTTCACCCACTTAGTTATTAGTTATTCTTTGGAAGGAGTTTAAAGCCTTAATCAAATTACTATTGGGGATAAGAACATGTATTCAATCCTCTCCCTACTATCTTATGAAAGAGTTTAAAGCCTTAATCCTGGTACCCACACCGAATCGGACTCCCTAAATATAATATGTTTATCATCTATCATTTAACGTGACCATAAAATTTTTCCTATACACACAATATTTTGTGGGGCGCGCAGCAAAAAAAAATTAAAAATAAAAACTTCAGCACACAAAACGAAATTCTATAACATAACACAATTATTTTTTGGTATGACGTAACTCTTATAAAACCCAAATATAATTACTAGTTATTGAGCTGGACATCTTTATTCACTCCGTAACATATAGCCTAGTTTCTACACCTAGCATATTAAATAATTAATTCATATTGGGACATTAAAATAAAAATAAATAAATTAAAAGGCAATATATTTATAAAGTTGAATATGGGTGTTGAGTAGAATAGAGAAATAAGAAGACCTGTGGAAGCCATTCCAGGTGGCTTTCTGGAAGGAAATGTCAGAAGCAAGAGCGGACATCCAGACAGAGGTTCGATAGAGTCTGATCTCGAAATCGGACTCGGAATGGACAACTGTGTACTGTGGGGACTCGATCGCACCGCAAACCATAACCAAACATATCACGTTGACTCCCACGCTCATAACCCATCCCTTCTTCATCGCTCCTTTCCTTTCCTTTCCTTTTCTTTCTTTTCCCCTCCACTTATAGGAGACCGAAGCGTTGTCGTTTATTGGAGACAAATTATAGTTATTTAATTAAGGTATGGCATGACCCACCTTTGATTTGGATTTTTTATCCCTTCTTTTTTTAGTACATTCCATATGGATCCTTTGATGATATGTTTGTGAGTTTTATATGGGATAAATAATTTTTTTTTTTAAATGATACAATTTATATTATTTTATTCTCACAAAAAGGTGAAATTTACACTTTTATTTTTTTTATGGGATTAAAATTTCTACTATAACTTTAGATAATGATACCTGCTGTTAACTTAAACACACCGTCTTGATCTCTTTTTTTAACTAAAATAAATTATTTATTGTGCAATTCTTCCAAATCATTAAGTTAACACAATTTCACACTATCTCTCTTTAGATTTATTTTTTTTTAACTTAAAATAACACAATTTCTTATACCAAAAAAAAAAAAATAACACAATTTCACATACTTTATGATGACATATATTTTTCCCTACCGAAAGTTGTCATTACTTCCTCCATTTGTTTCAGACTTTCAGTTCTTATGTCTTTTGGGCTGGTCTCAATTGTCCATTTCCATCAATAGTTAATAATCATTAAAAAATTATTAGTGCCCCTTTTTCTTCCCTTACTCTTTTTTTTCTTTAATTAATTAAAAAATCCAATTGTACATATTTTGGAAATTAGTTGCCTTTAGAATTTAATGTTTCTTGGAATTCTATGTGAATATAAACTAAAAAATAATTGAGTTTAAAGGTTCTAAAGTTATTTTAAATAACTTTATCTGATGATCATCAAAATACATAAAATAAAATATATAAAACCCATATTTTCTTTTTTTCTCTCCTCTTCATATGAGTCCACATAGACCCCATATTCTTTTTTATGTGTATTTTGATCAATATTAAATAAAATTACCTAAAATAACTATAGAGAATTTAAACTGAAAGTCATTTTAGTGGAATGTAGTCAGCAACGCATTGTCACAAGCGAAATTCAATCAGTGTGCGTTGTCAACTTAATACAGCAGAAATGTATTCTCATGAACTGCATATTGAACATTGTCATATATTCATTGACAAGAGAAATTTACTTATGCTGAGTATTGAAGTCCTACCTTTAGAAGCACTGGAATGGTTGAAAAATTATTATCATATATTATTTTATTTTATATTATTTTTTTGGGCAGGTAAGCAAAATCACAATTTTGTACTATTTGTATAAAGATATTGGTAAGAATATAAGATAAAATGCTAAAAAGAAGCAATAAACTGAAAATGCATTTTTGCTCCTCGGATGGCAGAAAGACCTATCTTCTGGGAATATGAACTTGTGTCTTCAGTATTACCTCTAGCATAATTCTCCAATATCCAGCGTAGATCCTCACACATTCCTATATATCATGCATAAGAAGAAACAAGGAAATGGGATACCTATACCAATTATCAGCATGGCTCTTCTAAAATTCCTCTTAAAATACTTTTTAGCTCTTAAAAGCAAGAAACTACTTTTCTACTAAATAAATGAGGTGGTGCCGTCATCGGTCTTTGAAAGTCCAAAACAAATGCTATATTAAGAGTAGGTTTGTAAAATTTACTGCAATTTTTCATATCGTCCAAAATATTCCTTTATTAAAAAGCCCTTTCAATTTTTGAAGTTTGACGGCAAAGTTTCATCTGTAAAATATTCCTTCCCAACAGTCTCGGCAGAGCAAAATCTTACCTGTAAAAGAAAAACAGGGGGGAGGGGAGGGGGGGAATCAGAAGAAAATGAAGATGGGGCAGCACAAAGACTTAATATGTAGCACCAAACAGTGCTGAAATCTATCATTATGATTTTGCTCCACTTCAAAATGTGAGCCAACAATCCTACGTGCAATATCACATAAGCAAAATGTATAACATTATGCTAATTGATGCAAAGTCAGAAATATGCTCAGCTCAGCATGCCAAAGAAAAAAGGGAACTCATTGATGAGGGTTATGGGATCATTGCCTCCTAAAACCCACATGACACTAATGGTCTTGACTTGAATACAAACTATTAGTAACTTACACAAAAAAAGAGGCTCTATGAATTGAACCCTTAACCTCTGACTCAGTAGGTGAAAGGCATGGTCAGCTACCACTACTAGGGTTACCTCAGAGGGCAATTACCTCCTAAAACCCCTAGAGGCCTAGACCCAATTAAGTCTTGACTTGAATACAAACTATTAGTAACTTACACAAAAAAAGAGATCCTAACAACCCCAATATCTTGAACACAGTTTCCACACTTGAAAAGGTATGAGACAAATATAGAAAGAAGCAGAGAAAACTTGGGCACAATTCAGGACAGAAAGATGAGAAATGAACCAGGTATATATAACCTAACCTAAAGGGGAAAATACCAAATTTTTTCTTATATTAATAAATGCACATTTTCAATGGGTAACACTTACCATAGAAGCATATGATTTTAACATGGGCTTGACTAGCTGCCAAATTGGCTTAAACACGAAAGGAGCATCCACAAATAGTACTTCACCCAATCGTTTGGGATAGTAATAATAGAATACATCAAACTGCCAAAAATAAAGAAATATATTAGTTTTTGTAATGCTCTTAGTAGAATTTATTTCTATTGAGACACGATAGTTCAAAACCACAAATTAGGTGATGACAGTGCAGACTCCTCAACTAAAAGATATTTGACAGATAGTCAAAAAAAATTACCAAGAATGTCAAGAATTTAATATCGGCATTTTCTGTGCCAAAACCTCTGAGATCAATTATTCCAAGTATCTGCTCTTTCCCAATTGGAAGCTTACTTAGTGCCTTCTCAATCAAGTAAACACACAGCCTCTCATCGTCCGCAGGATCCTGTGCCTGTAACATAATTATTTATCCACATTGTCACGGACAGTTTTCCAAAAGATATGACAAGCTGTTATATGTAAGGCACATCCACAAACTAATAAATGCAATAGCAGTATGGACTGGAGAAAATCCAAGATAATTGACATCACTTGTGCCAACTGAAATCAAGTTGCAAATACTTGCTACCAGAAATTCGTATGCAAAATTACGCAATCTAATTCCTCAAATTTAAGACCTATGATACAGAATATGAGTGTCAATTGCAAATAATGAAGGGACAGAAGAAACAATGGACAAGGTAGACCAAAGGGAGAGTAGAGAGAGGGGAAGAATGGTAGGCAAGTTGTTAACAAATCAGAGTACCAAAAATAAATCATAAACTATAAGTAATTATCCTAAGAAAGTTGAAAAACATGACTATCCTTTTCTGCAAATCAATTTTTCGCTACATGCAAGTTACCATACTTCTATTTTCTCCAATTGTTTCAGGGAACATAAAAAAACCAGGAATATAAAGCAATAACACACATCAAAATATTAATTACACTCTTACTTCAGGAAAATGCTTTGATGCAACCACCACAAGCACGGGTCTTTCATTGATATCTAGAAAGTCATGTACATATGCTTTTCCAGTTTGAGCAACATTTTTAACGGCTTCTTCAGTCAATTCAGACACCTCAAAATCTTGACGCCATTTCTTATAGAGTAGAAGGAAAATTAATAAGCATGTAAAAATTTTCAAGCATGGAAGGTCCGGTTGGTTTAGTAGGTGGAAAGTTGGAAAATTTGGAACGAAAATTAATTTAACAGGAATATGATTATGTGAGAAAGTGGAAAATTAAATGTACTCATTGTCACTTTCTTTCCACCTTCCCACTTTCCACCTCCTCAACTAAACAATGGTTGAGTCATGAATAAAATTTTGGGAAAAGTTCACCCCAGTGGTTTGCTTCATAATGTGAATTTTTTTTCTTCTTATCACATATGTCTCTATGCTTTGTAAAAAAAAATATCACAAGGACATATGTGATAAAAAACATACCCTCTTCCAAACCACATGAACATAAGTGATTTTGGAGTAAACCACAAGGGCATTCCTGACCTTTTCCCTAAAATTTTCATAATCATATAACTATGAGAAGAAGGATACAATGGCTTTAGTCAACTTTGAAACAGCTTCTTCAACAGAAAACTTGCGATCTTTCAGAAACCATAGTATCATATCTTCGTCATCCCTTCCATTTCTACCTAGAGGGAGGCTATGATGTTCTTTTTCAAGCTTCTCCTTCACTGACAGAACTAACTGCAAAAATTTTAAGAGACAAAAAAAAAATCACATCTTTATTTAACCTTTTGGGGGTGGGAAATTAAAATAAGTGATCTTCATTCTGAAAATTGAATAAACTCTAATTGGTTTTCTAAACCCTAATAAAAAATTTAAGATTTTTGAATTTAACCAACCCTTTAACTAAGAGTGTGCTTGTAGCTGCTATCAGTCAAATTGGGCATTGTTCAAATAGTTAAGGAAACCTAAATAAGAAGGGAAAATGTAATGAAAGGATACTTTGGTTTGGTTTTTGAGGTAGCAAAGATGAATGGAAAATAGTTAAAGAAGTACCTTGCGTGAGTCATTGGGTTCCACTTGCAGTTGAAGGTTACAGCATCGAACTTGAAATTTGGTTCTAACGGAAAGTTTTGAAGAAACGAGAGGAAGAGTGATGGTTGGGCACACACGTAACAGCGCCATTCAATTTCTCTCCTCTCTGCTTCTCTCTTCTTCCAACTCTATCCTACTACTATCATATATGCATTTCTCACCTTTTTTTTTTCTCAAAAAATAATAAATTTGCAGCTAAGGTAGGTTTTTCACCCAGTTTTTGTTGACTAGATCATGTAAAAAGTGTGAGTTAACCCAAAGTTTCAAACTAACTTTAATGATAATTAATTTGAAATTAGCAAACTTAAAAGAGATGCAATTACGCATTCAATAATAATAAAATATCCCCTCAATCCCATATTATCTTGATTGTAAAAAAAATGTATTTAATAAATGCAATTTGAAAATCTCGAACTGTTAAGTTAAAATTACATGTCGCATAGTTATTTTTTAAGAGCAAACGATTGGCGTCTTATCATATTAATTTATTGAAAATTTAATTATCGATTTTCCGAATATCATAAATATTTATTTTTATTTTTATTTCTTTGATAAATAATTTAAGGACTTCTGTTAGTAGATTTTAAAATCCTAAAAACAAGCTTTAAAGAAATTATATGCAATGATGTTGTAAATGGACAACCAACCTAATAGGGCCTACATTAAAGTCAGGTTTGACATATTAATATAGGAGGGAAGATATTTTGATTACTAAAATTTTTTACTATTAATTTACTACCAATCTAATCATCATTGGATCAAAGAGAGAGAATGCTAAAAAAACTATGAAGAGAGAGAAAATGTTGATCCAATAGTGATTAGATAGGTAGTAAGTTGGTAGTGGAAAAATTTGATAGTAAGAATATCCCTCTTCTTAATATAGTTATATAAAGAGAAATATTTTTCTCGTGTTACATAGGAAATCTTATCTCGTGTTATAAACACATCAAAACCTGAGTCATCATTTTTTTAATTGTGGGACCCACCTAATTATGTCCCTACATAAGACAATGTTATCTCGTGTAACATGAGAAAAACATTGCCCTTGTACACAATAGGTTTAGTCCTAAAAAAAGCTTATTTAAAAAATAATCTATAGGTTTTTTTTATATATTGAGTTTATAAATTTATAGGCCAACTTATATTATATTATTTATTTTAAATAAAATAAATAAATTATTATTTTAATGATTTTGAAGAATAAATTAATATTATTTTAATTATTGAATTTCTAATATGCTTAAACATATTAACAGATCTAGGCCAAATTTTTTATTTTTTAAATATATATCAGATTAGATTTATAATTTAGAGCTATATAAGACTAACAAACCAGACTAGACCTAAAGCATTTTGCACAAATTTAATTTTTTTAAGTCAAAATCTAATCCAGCTCAATCTATTTACATCCTAATTGCACCTATTTGAGACAACTGATATCCGATATTGCCAAAATGAGTCGTGGTCTAAACCAAGCAATTCAATGTGCGGGTTGGTCCGCTAAGTGCTAACTATATTTAACCCATTACTCACAAGTAGGGGTGAAATTGGGCTGGGCCGGCCTACAAGGGTCTACGGCTCGGCCTATGTCAGGCCAATCCTGACCTAGTATATTTTGTAAAATAGGTCAGGCTTGGGCCTTGAAAAAGCTTGTAAAAAAAAGTCGTAGGCCACTTTCACAAGCCTGACCTATAAGTCTATAGGCCGACCTATATTATATTATTTAGTTTAAATAAAATAAGTTTGTCTTAAAGAAAAATATATATATAAATTTAATCAATTTCAATTATTTATAACTTAATTATATTTAATAGAAATATGGATTTATTTCTTATGTAGGAGGAACCAACATCTCAGCATGTTAGATTGTGTATATAAATATATTAAAATTTTTTTGGAGAGATTATACTTACTACTACAAGCATCATGATGTGTTTGTTGGATTCACGTAGTTATTTTAATTTACGTAGTATGGATTTGTTTGTTGGATATGAAATAATATATGTTATTTAGTTTAAGCATTTTGCTTTTGAAAGTGACTCAAATGCAGATTGTATGAGTTTTGTTGTGATTTATGATTCTGTTTGGACGTTGAAATTATGATTTTTTGTTTAACAACAAAATTTGAGTATTTTTTAAAGTTGATTCATGGTTCTTGTAACGCCCAACTGCTTCAAGAATCAATGACTATCCCCACATATTAACACGAGACTTTTCAATGCGTTTTTTCCTCACTCGCGCACTTCCAGGAAAACTTCCCAAGAGGTCACCCATCCCAGAATTGCTCCAAGTCAAGCACGCTTAACTATGGAGTTCGCGCCTCGACGATCACTTTTGTTAGTATAGGTAGATGTTACATGCTGACACCTGCACAGTCTTTGGAATTCCTCTCTTTCGAAAACTTCATGCATGAAGCCTGTCAGGAGCCGCTCCTTGTTCGCGCCTCTTTGCAACGACGATCACTCCACGCTCTCGTCAGCGCTCGGGATTGCTCCAAGTCAAGCACGCTTAACTATGGAGTTTTCAATGTGCTTTTTCCTCACTCGCACACTTCCTGGGAAGTGTGCAGTCTCAAACTGTGCATCTTGTTAGTATAGGTAGTACCAATTAATTCTTATAAGCTATCCCAAACTGTACAGTCTCGCACCTGCACAGTCTTTGGAATCCCTCTCTTTCGGGTGTCGATTCAATTCATCCATGCATGCAACCCCCCGCTGGAAGCCTGTCAGGAGCCGCTCCTTGTCCGTGCCTCTTTGCACAGGCGATCACTCCCCGCTCTCGTCAGCGCTCGGGATGTTACAGTTATGCTTGGAAGTTAAAAGTTATCAGGACAACGGGCTAGGCCAGGCCATTTGTTTTTTATAAACGGGCCAAACCCATCCCAAAATTGCTCAAAGTCAAGCACGCTAACAGTTAGACTCGTGCTATCTCAAATTGTACAGTCTCGCACCTGCGCAGTCTTTGGAATCCCTCTTTTTCGAGTGTCGATTCGATTTATTCATGCATGGCAGATCAAATTGGAATTTTTTTACCTAGACTTGGGTTTTTCGGACAAAACTTGGCTTAACCCAACCCATTTTCACCCCTACTCACAAGTCAGTAAGGCTATGACAACTGGACAAGCTACCCATCCCCATCACACAGACATGGTCGAATGGGTTGGTTATGTGATAAAGTATTCAACTAAAATCATATTTATTTTTTTATTTAATTTGAAATATATAACTAAAATTTAAGGATAAATAGACTCTTATTTTATGATCTTTATAGACAATCCGCTTTAGAGTAATTTGTTTTCCTTATTTCAACAGTTTTAATCCTGACTTTGTTGAAGTTATTTTAAGTCAATAATTATTGTAGAATTTAAATCTGCATTACACGGGCTGTTATGTTGAGGCTTTGACGTACTTTTACCTCATCATAGATTCTTATTATCAATGAGCTCACAAAAATAATTAGTACAGCAGTAGGAGTATGGATACAAATAAAAATATAAATAATTAGTACATCTTTGAGTCTAAATAAAAATATTTTGAATCTGAATTGCAGGCTAAAATATAAGTCTACCCAGAGATGGATCCAGGTGTATGAGAAGAGGAACAACTGTCAACCCTTAAAGATGCAAAAAAATACAAAAATACTCTTCTCTTAAAATTTAAGTTTTCCCAATTTAATTTCGGGATAGGATATTATAATAACCAATTAGGGTTACTACCGATCAATTTCACCGTTAAATCGATTATGTTAATCCAACGGTTATATTTATTTCCATATTTGCATGGTTATGATTCCCCATATTTAATATTTTATATTTATTTTCACCATTTTATGGTTATGATTTCCCATATTTAATGTTTTTACATTAAATATGGGGATCATAACCATACAAAAATAGAAATAAATATAACCATTGGATCAACATAATTGATCTAATGGTAGAATTGATTGGTAGTAACATTGGTAGTAACCATAATTAGTTGTTATGATATCCTACCCTTTAAATTTCCCTCCTTCTGAATTATTTTCCCATGAGTTTTTTTTCTCCTCCACCTTTATTATTCAAACATAACAGGGAAGAACTCTATTTCAGACCCATCGTTTGCATCTACATATTGATTCATCTGCTCTCAAACCTCAATCTCCATTATTGGAAGTTGGGACATTTGCTTATTCCTCCGTCATCGGTCCAGTTAAGTCGCAATCTGTCCATATCTAGATCTAAACCATACCCAGCCGGCAGCTGCTCGTAAGTCGCGTTCCAAATCAGACCAAAATCTATATGCACTTGAACTTATTGAGTGCACACCCTTCATTAATTTCCTGTATGAGTTTACCCTAATTTACTTTTAAAGATTGGAAGGCTGCCTAGAAGGCTTATTATAATTTAGAGTAAAATATCTTTTGGTCGTTCACAAAAATTATGAAGCCCATTTTATTTCATTAGAAAAAAAAAGATTAATTATCCCTCTAAAATTTAAAATAGATCCAATTAATCAAAATCGTGGTTCCTCTAAAATTCAAAGAAGATTAAGGTTAGTCCCTTAAAATGATTAACATGAGTCTATTTTGAATTTTAGGAGATCATGAGTCAATTTTTTTTAAGGGATTAAATTGGGCCATATAATATTTATCGAGGACCCAAAAACTACTTTACTATATAATTTTTTATTTTTTTTTGATAAACACTTTACTCTATAATTTAATTTGCGCTAAATCTGTTACCAAAAAAAAAATTGTGCTAAACCAAAGATGATTGCATAAAATGGTAAAATGTAAAAATAAATAGGAAAAACTTTTACGACTATTAATAAATCTCTTCAAAATACTTATAAAATTAAGGAAAGATAAATTACATTCGCAAATAGATTTTTATAAATAGCAAACAGTACACACTATCATATAATACTAAAAACCCAACGTAAACAATAGTCTTGGGAGCACTTGTAATCTTAAGCCATAGATAAACACACGCAATTGAACCGGTAATAACAAAACCTATAATTATACGTGGAGAGAAGTGTTTATTTTTTTAAATTACACAACTTATATTCTTTCACTCTCACAAAGAGAGAGGTGAGACTCACACCTTTATTTATTTTTTTGTCAACTCTCTCTTCTCCTTTATCTATCTCTTTCTCTCTCTTAAAATGACACAATTTTACATCATTTAAAATGATACATACTTTACCCTTATAAGCTATGTAGCACCGATACCGATACGGGACACGTGACACTCCGACACGACACTCCGACACGTTAATTCTAAAAAATGTTAGATTTCGACACACTAGGACACGTTTTGATATTAAATAATATTTTTAATTTATGTAGTGTATATTATATTTAATATTCAATAATTTAACAAAAAAAATGAATCTAAACTTATAATATTTATAAATTTTACAAAGAAATATAAGATATCACAAATATTTATACTAAACTCAATAAAATAGTAATCGTAATCCAACCAATTTAATAGTTGGAATTAAAAATTCAACATAACGCAACCTTTAAAACTTTTATTGAATTTTTATAACGCGTGTTGAAGTGTCGGAAGTTTGTCCATCATTTAAACACGACATATAGTAAGTTTACCATAGCTTATAAGTGACATCAAAGGCTGTATCTAAAAACACAATTTATAGAATCATCCATAAATATTAAAGGTCAAACAGGATAGGAAAATAATAACGAGAAACATTTTGAGAAGGGTGACAAGTAGAAGATATGAGTAGATAAAAATAAATTATTTTATTTAAAGCTCGTGTGACAAACTTTTTAAAATGACCACGTGGTTGGCTGTTAAATAAGTTTTTTTTTTTTTTTTTAACTCGAATTTGCTCTATATATTTTACTCCATTGGCGATGGTAGATCTAGTTTGAGATAAGCTGGCATATAAGTTTTTGGTCGGCGACCTGACTTATTAATACCCGCTCAAATCCAAATCTATTTGAGTTACGATAATTTTACACCAGTATAAGTTATACTCTCAATCTTATTCATTGATTTCACTTATATCTAATGATTCTAATTTTTTAGCAATGTGAGCCATTGAATACAAGTGGATCAATAATTAAGATTGAATATAAGACTTCTAACTCTTATACCGGTGTAAGAATCTTACGAGCGAATCTATTTAATTGGTATAGATCCAAATGTCTAACTTTTACGGTACTCGTTACGTACCAATCCAAATGTCATCTTAAATCTTAATATATAACAATGACACTATTTACATTTATCTAATTTTTTAAAGGATTTTTATTTTATTCTTTAACATAACACAATAAATTTTCCTACACACACAACATTTTGTGAGGCCCACACATTTTAAAACAAAAAAAAGAAAAAATATGGCACGCAAAATGAATCTCTATAACATTACACAATCACTTTTTCTACAACATAATAAACATAGAACCCTTTTTTAAATAATGAAATGGGAATTAATTTCTCATTTTACATGAGGAAATTTTCTCATGCTACACTCACAATACATGAGTGAGGTCCACAAAAAGTGAGAAGACAAAAAGTCAAGATGGGACCCACTTATGTATTGTGAGTGTAGCATGAGAAAATTTTCTTATGTAAAATGATAAAACTATTTCCCTAATGAAATTTATATTTAATAATAGGGTTTATCATATATCATTTAACATGACCACAAAAAATTTCCTACACACACAACATTTTGTGCTTCAACAAAAAAAAAAACTCCAGCACGTAAAACGAATCTCTATAACATAACACAATCATTTTTCCTACAACATAACTCTTATTAAACCCTTAATAATATTAACTAAATGAAATTCAAAATATTGTGTCTGCGTACGTCAAGAATAACACCAAAAAAAATTACATTTTCGCGGAAATATCACCCTTTATTAAAAAGGGGAAAAAATGGATATTTGAGAAAATATTTATAAAAACATAAATAATATAAATAATTTACTTTTTATCATATAAGAAGGATATTATAACAATCAATTAGTGTTACAACCAATATTATTATCAATCAATTTCATCGTTAGATCAGTTATGTTGATCTAACGGTTATATTTATTTTCATCTTTGTATTGATATGATTCCTTATATTTAATATTTTATATTTATTTCCATCTTTGTATAATTGTAATTTCTCATATTTAAACATTAAATACGAGGAATCATAATCGTACAATATGAAAATAAATATAAATATTGGATAATATAATCGATCTAACAGTAAAATTGATTCGTAATAATTCTAATTGATTATTAAAATATCCTACCCATTTATCATATTCTTTGGTAAAAAAAGTAAAAGATATACCCCTACTATAGCGGGAAAGTGACCATTTTACCACGTTTGGATAAAAATTACCAGACTGTCACGCCAACAGTAAATTTTACCAAAATGCCACGCGGCATAATTCGCTACACAGTGTAGCGAATTATGCATGCAAGTAATTCGTTACACAGTGTGGCGAAATATGCCACGTCAGAACCAAAAATGCCAGATGTCAAATTTTGACATTTTGGCATAATTCGCTACGAATTTATGAAAATTTGATACGTGGCATTTTTGGTTCTGACGTGGCATATTTCGCCACACTGTATAGCGAATTACTTGCATGCATAATTTGCTACACTGTGTAGCGAATTATGCCGCGTGGCATTTTGACAAAATTTACTGTTAACATAACAGTCTGATAATTTTTTTTTGTAAAAAACGTGGCACTTTGATCACAGGCTCCAGGGATTGATGGTTATCCGGCAATTTTCTTCCAAAGGAATTGGGATCTGATTAAAAAGCAACTTTGCTCTCTGGTCAATCAGATTTGGAGCTATCCGAATTTATTGGCTTCTATTAACTCTACTCTTATGGTGCTCATTCCTAAGGTGCAGAATCCGATGCATATTAGTCAGTTTAGGCCTATTTCACTGTGCCCTGTGGTATATAAAATTGTCAGTAAAATTATGGTTAGCAGGTTGAAGACAATAATGGAGAAGCTGGTGTCTCCTGCCCAGTCTAGTTTTGTTCCTCATCGGCATATTCAGGATAACATTATTGTGGTCCAGGAGTTAGTGCATTCTATGAGGAAAATGAGAGGTAAGACATGTTTTATGGCTATAAAAGTTGATTTGGAGAAAGCATATGATCGGCTCAATTGGAATTTCCTTAGAAATGTTTTAATGGAGATTCAAATTCCTGGGCATCTTTCTGAGTTATTAATGACTGCTGTTTCCTCTCCTAAAACTAGCATTTTATGGAATGGGAACATAACTGATGAATTTCAACCTAGTAGAGGGGTTCGTCAGGGAGATCCAATATCCCCGTATTTGTTTGTGCTAGCAATGGAAAAGCTATCCCATATTATTCAGACTGCAGTGGATGGTAAGTTGTGGCATCCTATCAAAGCTGGTAGAGGTGGTCCGAAGATCTCTCATTTACTATTTGCTGATGATTTAATGCTCTTCTTGGAGGCTAGTGAGGATCAGATCCATATCCTCCTCAGATGCTTGAACCTGTTTGCTGAAGTTTCTGGTCAGAAAATTAGTGAACAGAAAACCAATGTATTTTTTTCTAAGAACACTCCTAGTGAGACTGCTGATAAAATCCTTCAGATAAGTGGATTTAAGAAAGTGACAAATATTGGCAAGTATCTTGGAGCTTTGATTCAACATGGTAGGGTCACTAAATCCTCATTTGCTAGTGTAGTAGATAGAGCAAAGGGAAGATTGAATAGCTGGCAAGCTAAATCCCTTTCCCAAGCAGGTAGAATTGTTCTCTCTCAATCTGTTCTATCTACTTTACCCTACTATCATATGCAGTATACTTTGTTACCTAAGAATATCTGTAATGAATTGGAGAAACTTCAAAGGGCATTCATTTGGGGTGATTCAGTTGATAAAAAGCATATGCATCTTATTGGTTGGGATGCTATCACTAAGCCAAAGAACAAAGGTGGGCTGGGTATTAAGAACCTCGCAGTGATGAATGAAGCGTTTATTGGGAAAATTATTTGGAACTTTCTTAATAACCATGATAGTTTGTGGGTTAAGGTGTTGAAGGCCAAATATGTGACTGTGGTAAATGGGCAGGTTGTATTCAATTGGAGAGCTGGTAATTCTATACTTTGGAAGGCCATGTGTGAGGTTTGGCACAAGTTGAATACTAGATTGATTTGGGACATTGGTGATGGGTCAACAATCAGGTTCTGGGAGGATAGATGGGTGGATCATGATAGCAATTTAGCTAGCAAAGCTCTCATTCCTCTCTCGGATTCTGTAAGGGAAAAGACAATTAATGAATATGTTACTGATGATGGGATGTGGGATTGTGGGTCTATCTCAAATTTCCTTCCGGTTAGTATCATTCAAACAATTCGGAGTATGCTTCCACCTCAAGGAGATGGAGGAGTGGATAGATTCAGATGGAATATTAAAGGCTCTAGTGAGATTGCTGTAAAACACTTGTACAATGCTCTACTTAATGTTGATGAGGAGGAGGAGCATGCGCAGGGTGTATGGTCTTTAATCTGGAGGTTGCATGTCCCTAGTCGGGTCTGTATCCTGTTATGGAAGATTGCTCATGTCCGCTTGCCTACTAGAGATTTGTTGGCTAGAAGAAACATGGCTTCTCCAACCTGCCCCCTGTGTCAGATACATGATGAGACCATTTTACATATGGCTCGTGACTGCAATAAAATAAAGCAGGTGTGGAAGGAGCTCATTAACCCTGCTTTTTACTCTATGTTTTTTAGTGCAGATTTAAGTTCCTGGTTGCTCCTGAACTTGAAGAATGATGTTGTCATGAAACTAAATGAGCATTGGCCTATCTGGTTCGCGATTACAGTGGATTGTGCTTGGCGTTGGAGGAATGAAGTGGCCCATGGGGAGGAGGATAATTTTTTGGCTTACAAGAGTCAAACAATTATTAGGCAGGTGCAAGAGATCATTTCGGCTTGGAATCTGCGTGCGTTTGGGATGTCTGGTAGAAGACAGATTCACATACCTGTTGTGTGGCAGCCCCCTAATACCGGTTGGATTAAGATTAACACAGATGGGGCATCCAAATTCAATACTAGAGATGCGGCTTGTGGAGGCCTTTTGAGGGATGAGACTGGTAGGTGGATTCAAGGATTTTCCTATCACATTGGTAAGTGCTCGGCCTTTGTTGCCGAACTCTGGGGTGTGCTTAAAAGTCTTGAATTGGCTTGGAATGGAGGGTGGCGTCGTTGTGTTTTAGAAAGTGATGCTAGTTCAGTGATCACTATGCTCTCTAAGTTTGGGGGAGCAGCTCGAGAGTCTCGTTTGGTGACTCACATTCGAGCATGGTTACAAAAAGAGTGGGAGGTGCATCTGGTTCACGTGTTTAGAGAAAGCAATGGATGTGCAGACTGGTTGTCTAAATATCCTTTGGAGCATCATTTGAATAATAATTTCACTATTTTTTGATTCTCCTCCTCCTGGGATTTTGCCTTTGTATTTGACAGATTTTTCGTTGGTTTGTAATTTTCGTAGAGTTAATCTGAACTAGTCTGTGTTGTTTGGGGCTTTTTGCCCTTTCCTTTTACCAAAAAAAAAAAAGAAACTACATCCAAGCTTTACCAATATTCAGTTGATATAATGACTTAAGATTGAGTATGGCGGTAATGGGCCAACTCTATAACGGATATAAAAGAGAAAATGTCCAGCACTTATCGAGCTGGGCCATATTGCCACAACATTGGGAATCAAAGTTGTAAATTACCTATTTTACCCCCAAAAAAAAAGCTGTAAATTACCTGATCGGCTCATCCAATCAATAAAAAATCGCAAATAAATATATTTTAATTGACACTTACGGGGTTAGAAAATTTTGTAAGAGCACCAAAATTGTAACGTAAATTTCTCTTTTGAAATTCCAATTATGTATGAGTAAAGGATTTCTCTAATTATCGGAGATAAAGTTATCTCAAGTGAGCTCAAAACGACGTCATTTTGAGGTGGAAATCAAGTTGTTTTTGTAATTATAATTTATTGCAGGGTTATATTAATCTTTATTATTATAATTTTTTAATCTTATATGATAAAATACTTTTCCCATTATTTAAATGATAAAAAAGAAGGGTTACTTTATAACTATTTTTTGTTTATAATTCCTACAAAATTTTGGCTATGTATTCCGGAGAGTAGACTCTCAAGTATATGTAATCTCTAGAGGAGTACATAATTGAGGTTATAAAAGTTGTAAATAAAAAAAGTTGTAAAACATAATCTAGACTTAAAAAAATTGAATTTTATGAATTTCTCGCCCCACCAATATGGATTCTGACAATAATCAAATGGAGAAAAATAACTTTGCACTCAGCTTTTCAAAATAGGGGAAAGAGTAAAATAAAGTAAAGGTATCCATGCATTCAGTATTTTTTTTAATATAATAAATTTAAGACATCAATATATTTTCTACGTTCAATAATTTAAATCCAAAACAATTATGTCTTTTCTGTGACTAAAATAATAACAGCTAGCTGAAATGATTCGGAACTATAAAGTGAAGGTCAATATCAAGATCACCTGTACCTTTAATCAAATTAATAAACTCAAATAAAGATCAATTTTACGTTTAATCAAAATTAAAAAACTCAAACGATAAATAAATAAATAAATATAGGTTTGGGAATTATCACATGTGCATGTTTATAGAACTCTAGTTCACAAGCTCGAGGAACAAGCTAGCATTAGGATACAAGCCAGCATCTTTGAGAGTCATTTTCATTTGATCAACACCGTAAACTCTTCTTGGGAAGGTTGATATCAATCTATATATCCCAATCCCTAGCAAACCCAATGAATCGATGTATGAGAAAATGGACTCGATTTTGTCCGTGCCCAGGAAAGTGTGCTCTCTTATTTCCCCATTTGGAAACCTTATCCGTATCTGCAACATAAAATTTGACAAACATTAGTTCCACACAAGCTAAAAATTCTGACATGCTTCTAACTTTGTATATGTACCTGTGTGGCCTCAGATTCGCTTCCCCTCATTGCAATTCCATTGTCTTGTTTTTCGTTAGTAGACTCATTGGTTTTGTTTTGTTGTTTACTGAGCTTCCCATCATTTCTAGTGTTCGAAGCTTCCACCGCCTTCTCAGCTCTCTCCCTTGAGAGTAAACTTTTGACTTTTTCCTATGTTAAGGAGGTAATGGTAGTTAATGTTAGAAAAATATAAAATAATTAATTAAATCTCACCACAATATCTTGTGATTTTGCATTGAAGTGACGGTTATCATGGTAACAAAATTTCAATGACCACGAGGTCATGAATTCAATCATCGTCGCCCATACTTTCAAATGGAATTAAGAAAACAGATAAAAAAATGTGTTTGTATCATATTCACATTCCAAGTCCAAAGGGATCTTGCATGAGGAGGTATATTAAAGAGATACAAAAGATACAAAATAGTGACTACGAGGACATGAATCATGAATTTGATCCTAACTGCTCCCCATTTTCAGGTGAAATTAAGAAAAACATAAGACAAACCAAAAAAATGGGGCTTGTGTAGCACAAGGCAAACCAAAAATATATTTGTGTCATATCCACGCTTCAAACTCAAAGGGCTCTTATGTTAGGGGTGTGTTAGAGAAATACAAAAGATACAATATAATTAATTAAATCTCACCCGACGCCTTAAAATTTTGAATTGAAATAGTTATAACTTGATAACTTTTGTATTTTTAGAATGACCTTGAATAAGGAGTTAAATTATGGAGAGTGGAGAGGTAATACATACCTGGTCTTTTTGCAAAGCTGCATGATATTCAGTGTCTTGTTCTTCTCTAAGCCTACGGTCTGCTTGGATCTTTTCATCCTGCTTAACTTTATCACTTCCAAGAGCCAACCCTTCCTTTCCCAATGATCTTTGTAGAATCTCCACTAGCTCAGGTGGTGATAGTGGTCCCTCTAGCTGAACAAGTAATATATAAACAAATTAAAGAAAAAGAAAAAATGAGAATAACAAAGACCATTTCAAATATTGTAAGTTTGTGACTAATGATGCACTCATGGATCAGCATCATTTCATTGCATTGTCCTAAATAACAAATCATCAAAGCCATTCATATTTGAGATATTAAGCATAATCCATAACAAAATACATGGTTTATATATGGGTGGTGTATTTCTCAAGCTGCAACTAATGATGCACTCATGGATCAACATCATTTCATTGCATTGTCCTAAATAACAAATCATCAAAGGCATTCATATTTGAGATATTAAGCATAATCCATAACAAAATACATGGTTTATATATAAGGGAGTGAGTTATCAACCCCAAAATTTAAACCAACCTGTTGCAGCACTGTTATGCCAGAACTCTGAGAAGGGTTTATGACAGCACAACACGGGAAGCTAGTAGGGAGTAGCATTGAAACCATTTGCAGACCCTCGCCTCTATCAGCAAATGCTCCCCAACAAACAAATTTCTCATCAAGAAACTTGGTTACTAGCTCCGAACACAAGGTTTTCTCGCAGAACATATCTGCAATAGGGTTGTCTGGTGAGTGGAGGTACACGAACATTAGCTTATGCTCTTGCTCTGCTAACTTGGCCATTTCCTTGAAACTACAAGCATAAAAGAAAGGACGTTGCGTGCCATATTGCTTCTCAAAACTGATTAGAAAATCCCACTCTTCTGGAACCACAAGGTTATTATTATCTTCTTCTACTTGTGGAAGGACTTGAGGATGCGATGGAGAATTTGTGTCTTGATTTCTTCTTCTTCTTCTTCTTCCTATTCTCACGCAGCTTATAACATCTCTCATTGCCTTTGAAATACCCCTCGTTATCTGTCTAGGAAGGTTAGACATTCTGCGAACGATCTTGTGATCCCTCATTCTTGAAGACATTCTGCAAGCAGATGATTATTATGAATTTATAGGTGTTTATGATTATCAAAATATTTAAGGCAATCAAGTTAATCATGTAATGTCTTTCTTTGATGTCTTCTAGTGGAAAACTGAAAATATCCAAGAGGATTGGGGAAGAATGTGTAGATAACACTTTATTTTTAATTTTTTTAGGCAAAGTATAAAGAAGATTCTTTGCTTAAGGCCAAATCTGCCTTTCATTTTAGAAGTTCTACATCAAATTATAGTGTGTATTCATGTAGATGAGGTAATGGGGTGAATACAAAATCAAACATATTATTCTCGTACGTTCCTTTTTTCATTATCCCAAAGTAAAATGGTCAAGTAGAGGAACAAAATTATAAGCCTTATGAAAACTGAACTTTATTCAGGTAACACGGATTACTACTCAGGACTGACAAAGCTCAATTGTTTGACTGGATTTCACATATAATCTATGTAATACTCGTATTTGTGCATAGCAGTTCTAAAAGATTGAAAGAATATTTTACACATTTATTGTCAGAAAATGTCAAAGGACTCACAGCATCTTACAAAAATATGTTACTCTTGGAAAAATAACTTCTGCATTTATCAAAGAGAAACTAAAGTACAATTTACTGACATGCTATTTAATAGAACATGGCAACCATAGTCCACCAAAAAAGAATATGGCAACCATAGACATGGATCTCGCAGCCCACACTAGAAAGCCATATTGTGAGGTATGCTAAACCCAATCAAAATCATCCAGACGACACCAATACTTGAAAATAAGAGAAAAAAAAATTTAAACAAAAAAAATTAAAAATCCAAAAAATCGCAAACGTTTAAGTGAATAATTTTAAAATTTTGTAAAAAAAAATTAGGAAATTAATATAAAGAATAAAAAATGTATAAATTTAGACTAAATATTTACAATAAGACTAAATATTTAGGAGAAGGAAAAAAATTAGTACCCTCAACAAGGAAAAAGAAAAAGAAAATGTCTTTTTTGTTTTTGGTTTTAATTTCCTTCCTCACTTTTCATTTAATCTCCAAAGAATAACAACCTTAAGGAAGTTTACCTGATTATATATAGTTTTATTTCCCATAATCCATATCCACAATAAAAATCAAATCAATAAAAGATGCACCGATAAATCATCCCCTCTTTGGTTTGGTGATTAAAAGAAAATCAAATCAAATTAAAAAAAAAAAGGAAGTTTACCTGATTATATATAGTTTTATTTCCCCTGTTCCATATCCACAATAAAAATGAAATCAAATTTTCAATGACTTTAGCAGTATCGAAGTAGCAAGACATGCTAGCTGTATTTTTTTTAATATTGCCACCTTAATTGGCAATTTTTCCATAATTAATATTTAATAGCAAATGTTAAAAATTCAAAAATTTTCCATCTCTTTCATTCCGCTCCCCCCTCATTATTTTGTTTTTTATTTAATGAATAATAATAATAAATTGAGAAATAAATTATATTTACAAACTTTTTTTTTTTACAAACTACACTATGTACTGCGGTAATACATGCTCAAGTAGTATTTATCCCCTGTAATACATAGTGTAGTTCGTAAATTTTGAGTTTGTAAATATAACCCTACTCATAAAATAATAACCCCGGTTAATACCAGGTGTTCCAAGCGGTGTATCACAACCATTTAGAGGTCTAACAAGAGCCTGACAAATAATGCTCAAAGTTATGAGTAACGCAAGCTAACCGGTGTACAATCCTGTTTACTATTTACCTAAATGAAAAAGTAGTTATATACAAAAAAAATAATAATATGAAAAAGTACTAGTGCTGAAGAACCTTATTGAAATATGTTGCTCTATTCCAATGAAAAAACTTTTCTGCAATAACGCTCAAGGGTAGCTTAGCTGGGAACTTGATGCAAAATCATGGGGAAAATATGCTTTCAGAAATTCAAGAAAACGCAGAAGTTTTTCTGCTATACTATTATTTTTAAACAATCCAAAAGTCCTCCAAAGTCTTCCCACACATCTTTCTAACCGGTCTTTTAATAGGCAATATAAAAGTAACGGACAATAAAAGACCATCAATGGTCTTAAAAACAAATACAAAACGGAAATAACATGCAAAATGAAACGTCTGCAATTATTAAAATTCATAAAAGACCTTAAAACTAAAACGTCTGTAACGATAATAACTTATGGCGACTTAATTGCATCATTCTCTCCCTCTGGGAAAAAGATTCGCCCTCGAATCTGCAACGTCTTCAAGTGGTAATCCAGGCGGCAACTCTTCTGGTACAATATCACCAAATTTCCTAATTAAGATTAGGACTTGGAAATGCAATTATTCGATATACTTGGTATATTCATTTGTCATTTAGATCAATGATCGCATCTGTGATCCGTCATAGGAAAATTTCGTCTGATGTAACAGCAATTCCCATTGCCCCTGACGATCTCAAATTAAACTTTTATCAAAAGTTAAATCTTTATCTCCATGGAGCATGAGGTTGTCATGCTTGTTGTCCCCTGATGTGCCTCTGGCAAATTGTTTTCCAAGACAAAAACAATAGGAATTTAATCATAAAAGAGCATGTTTTGTTTATTAATTGCTTTTAATATTTAGTTTTTATATTTTTTGTTTATTTCTCATTTTTTATATGATTTTTATAGGTTAAAGTGTGAAAGAGATTCGAAGATTTAAAAAGCAAGAAAGGGAAGACCGCGCGAGAGACCAAACAAAGCGCCAGAGGGTCGCGCCACTATTGAATTGAAATTTGAATTCAAATCTGATTTAATTTAATTCTTCCGTTACGTAATAAGTTTTAATTTAATTCTTCCGTTACGTAATAAGTTTTAATTTAAATCTCCCTGTTACGTAATAATTTGAAATTTAATTCTTCCGTTATACGTTTCACCATAGGGGCATTTTCGAGAATTACGAGGGAACCCTAATTGGTGGCTATTCAAAGGGGTCCTCTTCACACATTCACAGGAGATTCCATTGAGACACATTATGCAGAGAAAAGTTGACGGCTGCGCTTAGAGGATTCTTCCACAGTTCATCATTTTCATCTTATTCTCTTTTATTTTTATGTTCTTGTTGAATATTGGATTTCTAGCCATGTCAATAGTTGACTAATTCTCTTTATTGTAGTCAGGGTCACGATCCATATGTGAACCTTTGATACAAAGGATTGATTTATGATTTTTTCTTTTATATAATTATCTTTATCATTACTCTGCGCGAAATTTCTATTATCTTTATTCGAACTGATCATTCTCATAGTTGATGATAGTTTGAGGGTTAGAGCCCTAGATAAGAATATTGGGGTTTTGATCTGGAAAGGGGTAAGATAACGGTTCGTATGCATGCTAGGAATAGATGTGTATTGAATTGCGGATGCCTAAATTATTGAGTTTATTGCTTAATAACATGAGGAACATTGCAAGGAATTGGGGTTCCAATTGGGTTTAAAGGGTTAACCTTGTAAGGAATTGAGGGTTAACTATTAATATTTTTAGATAATAATTTATCTGAGTAATTTTATAAATGATTATTGTAAATCAATCCGGAATAAAAAGTGGTGATCATTTGGTTAATGAACCCTGGCTGCAATATTTTTCTCATCTATTTTCAAATCACTCATCATTTTTATTGTTTTCTTGATCATTAGAAAATCCCAAAAATAAGTTTTTATTTTCAGTTCTCGATTTACACAAATCGACAATATTTGTCACAAACTCTTTTGAATCCCTTCCATTCTTAAAGAGCACGTTTAATTGGTATTCGATCCCAATCCCTGTGGAGACGAACTTTATTTATCACTTTATTACTTGTGCGATCGGTATACTTGCCGGTGAGCATTATCCCCAAATTCATAATATTGGGGTAGAACTTCATCCTTGTCAGAGATATTAGAATTTCTAATAATTGACTTTCCACCGAAATCACTATAAGAGATTTCTTCCACTCTGGTTTCTCATCCTCATTCTCCCTATCATACTTATCATAGATAGGAAACTCGTCATAAAATGGAGCATCCATAATAGGATTCTCATCAACTTGTTCTTCATCATATTCATCATAGATTGGGACCTTCTGGTCTTCTGTCAGGTCTATGATGTCAAAGACCTTTTTGATGGTGTGTGACCCGTCGATCAACTCATCTGGATGAGTGGTGCCTTCGAATTCTGGGATCTCAATCTTCACCTCAATATTAGCAAGAAAGGATTGATTTTCAGGTTGACTTCGTCCTCGTCGCTCCTGGTTTCGGTTCCAGAATCTCATTTCCTCCTCATGAGATGATCTTTTAGATTCCCATCCTCCTTCTGACCCGTGCAACTGTGCCTCTGCAAGAAGTTGTTCGAGTTCTTGGATCTGTCTGTTGTAACAGCCCGTATTATCCCGGATTGTTAACATACTATCGTATTAAGCCACGCTTAATTAAAATGCGGAATAACTTTTTCTTTAATTCAATTATGACGTCATTAACCTTAGCCAACTTGATTACTTAATCAATTTCATAAAATACTTCCTGTATGTAAATTGCAAGACAACTAACTGAAATACCTCATATATAAATGATAAGTGAGTATCTAAGTCACAGGACTACGACACATAGCCTCGACCAAAATCCTGATACTTTAAAACAACTGTAGCTAACAGAAAACATAACAAGTCTATGTGGCATGGACAAACCCCATGCTCACCAAATAAGGCAGCAATGCCAAATATCAGTCTCAACATAATACTAACGGAAAACATAAACAGCAGCCAAATAGTCAGCATCCAACATGTCAGCATAACACAGATAAGTCTAACTCAACTCTGGCCTCATGCCACCTGAGCCCTCAACATTACCTGATCCTGAAATAAGCGTCCCCAAATGTGGGGTGAGATCTCTAAACAAGAAATCTCAGTAAGACAACGGGTCCTCAAGGATCTTCCACCCCAAGCTCACTTACATGTGCAATATAAGTTCAAAAACAGTATTTCAATATAAGTTCCAAAACTATGCAGTGCAATAGATATTCATGCCATGTGTGTTTATAAAATCTACTGGCCATAGAAATGCAGGAATACGTCTATACCCACATAAGTACAAGGAACACTGCTTGCACCTCACCCACAACTTCACCATCTTGTATGTGCTACATACTCAGGCTTACCGTATAGGTGGACATCACATGCATATCATAAAAGCACATTGCATATAATAGCTCAACAGCATTTCCAAAACATCAAAGCATGTAACACAGCATGCATAAACCACATCCCCATGGGACATGGTGGAACCATAACATGGCTAAACCGAGGACACGAAAGCTTACCTTGCAAGCTAGCTATCCAAACCAAGAGTCCAACCACTCTCAAGTCCAAACACAGCAGTATCACAATCTGATATGGACCAATAATATATCATTAATTATGCAACTCAAGCATACAACTTAAAGACTACGCCTTTCCTTTACGTTTTACGTCTTAAGGCTTCTAACAAAGCCATAAGCCCTTAATCAGGTGATTCTGACTTAGTTCATTAATTACAGAAGTTCAACTTCCTTAATCTAGGGTCCACAAACCCCCAATAGCTTACTGTTCACACAGCACAGCTACTGTTCTGCGAAATCCCAGAATATCCGAATATCACACTGTCCATATCCGGATATACAATATCCGGATATCAATATCCGGATATCATATCCGGATATCAATATCCGGATATCTGCTCGACAAATATCTGGATATTTCACGACAGAATGCAGTTCTGCATTTTCGTGAAGATATCCACTCAAGGTCCAACTTTTAACACTAAGACACGTCCAAGGATTCGTTTTTAAGCATATACAAGTTCACTTAGGTGTTGGTTACTTCATTTTAACCCTTTACATGCAAAGACACCACTTTTAAGCAAGATAAACTCATGATCATGGTGAGGTGACTTACCCCAAGGCTTAAAACAGAAATGGACAGAGATATGAAGCTCTCTATGAAGCTCCTAGATTCTGTCTTTGTGGAAGAACGAAAATGGCACACCACAAGGTCCAACAAGCCCAAAGGTAGCTCCTTGAAGCCACACAAGCAAGAACAAGGCCCCAACCAAACCAATGAAGGAAACTCAGCCCCAAACTCTCTCTCAAACAGCAACACACTCAGAACACAAGACCACAACCTCCTTACAATGCACTCACCCAAGTGTTTTCCATGGTAAAAGAGGAAGAATTTAAGCTAAAAGTGGCAACTTGGTGGTTTCTCCCAAGCAAAATGGCCAAGGAGAAAGGGTGGCAGCAAGGAAGACAAAGTTGCAGCCACCTCACGTAGAGAAGAATAGGAGACCTAGGGTTTTGTGCCAAATAGGTGTATATATAGTCAAAACCACTCAATCGCGCAGTATTAGCCTTAATAGCTACGTGAAAGATCTTGATCCCAAACTTTGGAATCTAGACCTACACATTTTTCTAAGATTTTTCATATTTTTATTTTATTTTTCGGAGCACCTTTCCGGTACGCGCTTTTCCATAGCCAGTATCAGTTCTGGCATCAGATTACATTATTTTGACTTGAAACTCGTTTTATAAATCCTAAATAATATTCTAGTAATTATCATGTACTCTTTATAATTTTTCGGGATACTTTTTTGATACGCATTTATACCGGGTAGCAGAACCGGTATATGCACTTTTCTTCCGAAAAGCGACTTTCAGCATTTTTACTTACTAACTATAATTATTTAAGCCAAATAATAATTATTAAGGTCAATTATGGAATCATTTCCTAATTATCATAATTAATTCACTAATTACCTTAATTAACGGTGTGTGTTCTTACATCTGTCCTTTTCCTCAATTTCAGCATCTCTCGCATCAGTATAATAATCATCATCGGGGTTGATCGCGTCTGCCGCCACGACCTCTTCGTCGTCCACGACCACTACCTCCGCGATTTTCCTGCTCAGCCATCTTTAAGGCAACTTGAGCTCTGATACCAAATGATGCGAAAATTATAGGGAAAATATGCTTTCAGGAAAACGCAGAAGTTTTTCTGCTATATTGTTATTTTTCAACAATCCAAAAGTCCTCCAAAGTCTTCCCTCACATCTTTCTAACCAGCCTTTTAATTAGAGGTGGCAAAGCGAGCTGCCCGCCCCGCCTTTGAAGGTGGGTTAGATATCTCAGTCCGCCCCGCCTTTGAAGTTTACCTAATTATATATAGTTTTATTTCCCATAATCCATATCCACAATAAAAACCAAATCAATAAAAGATGCACCGATAAATCATCCCTTCTTTGGTTTGGTGATTAAAAGAAAATCAAATCAAATTAAAAAAAAAAAGTTTACCTGATTATATAGAGTTTTATTTCCCCTATTCCATATCCACAATAAAAATCAAATCAATTTTTCAATGACTTTAGCAATATCGAAGTAGCAAGACATGCTAGCTGTATTTATTTTTTTAATATTGCCAACTTAATTGGCAATTTTTTCCATAATTAATATTTAATAGCAAATGTTAAAAATTGTACTATGTTAATACTACATGCTCAAGTAGTATATCCCTTGTAGTACATAGTGTAATTTGTAAATTTTGAGTTTATAAATATAATTCTACTAATAAAATAATAACCCCGGTTAATATCAGGTGTTCCAAGCGGTGTATAACAACATTTAGAGGTCTAACAAGAGCCTAAAAAATAATGCTCAAAGTTATGAGTAAAGCAAGCTAACCGGTGTGCAAATTCTGTTTACTATTTACCTAAATGAAAAAGTAGTTATATATAAAAAAAAATGAAAAAGTAGTAGTGCTAAGTAGGGGTGTTCGTGGTCTGGATTGGATCGGTTTTGAAGCAAAAAACCATCCGATCCAATTCATTCGGTTTGGTCATTACATCATCTGATCGGTTTGAATTTTTTTTCAAATCCGATCCAATCCGATCAAATTTTTTTCGGTTTGGATTGGATCGGTTTTCGATTTTTTGAAAAGCCAAACAAAAAACAAAACTTAAAAGAATTATTTTCAGAAAAAGGACGATGTTTCAAAACATTTCAAACGTTGATCAGAATTGATTCACATGTCTTGTACATCAGTTAAAGGCTCAAAGAGACCAGAGTTCGTCCCAAAATTAATCATCTGGCATCATTATAAGATCTAAACGTTGATCAGAATAGTGAATATACCAATGACATTCAGTAGCATCTTTCTTCCAATTTTGTGGATATCAAAAGTTGGTGTACAGATTTTATGGCAGGTAGGATCAATCAGTCCAAAACATCCTAACTCTTACACATAGATCCAAAGGTGAAATGATAAAAAAATAGCATGCATTTGGATAGCACAAGGTGAAAGAATTACATGTTCCCAAGGTCAGATAGTTCTAAGTTCTAACCTAGTATCTAGCTACCCAAGGTACGTGAATTAAACTGCTTCATCCCCCTGTTTCTAGCAAAGAAGCCATCAAGTATATGCATTATCTTTCATGACAGTACAACATACAAAATAAATGCAGCGCTTACAGCAGAATCAAACATTACTCAACCAACATATTTATCCATTATCAAATCAAACCAAGGAACATCATTTGATGTAAAAAAAGAGTTTATTTTTTAAATCACATGGCAAGAAACCCATTCAAAGCATCTAGGTACCAAACCAAATCCAAACGGCACATCCATCGTGGAATAGAATGATTCACTGATGAGATTTTCATCAAGCATGTGATGTGGGAGTACTAAATCATCAAGGACGTTGGAAGTATATTTCACTAACCATGTTTAAATCAATCAACAATATAAACCCCTGCTCTTTTCCAGTCTTCAACAATATTCAAGACACAAGCATAAGAACAACATAAGTTAAAGAAATATTACCCAATAATTATTTTTCAGTCTCAAAAACGTTATATCACAGCCACACAGAATAAAAGGCGATTGTTTGAAACCAACGAAAAATGAAGGAAAATATTATTGCTTCATCACACGAACGGGAAGAAATTTAGAAATCTTCTTTTCTATACCTTTATCATGCCCTTGATGCAAATAAAATCAAGTGTTACAGTACCTTTGTTATATGTTTATTTGGTTGTTTAACGGAAGAGACAAACGTTGATTTTTTAGAAGAAAGAGATATGCTACTGGTACCAGAGCGTGAGTGACTGAGAAGAGTGAGAGACTGAGAGGACGCAAGACTCAGATGCCACTGGTGAGTTTGGATGGATTAAGTTTAGAACTTTGGGTGGGTTTAAAACTAATGGGCTAACGCACGAGTGAGTTTAAAACTTTGGGCTGACTATTATTTGGAATAGGTATAATTTGGTAAAAAAAAAGTTTGGTTCGGTTTGGATTGGATCGGTTTTCAACATCAAAACCGAAAACCGATCCAATCCAGTAAATTTTTTCGGTTTTTTTCGGTTTTCGGTTTTCGCTTATTTCGGTTCGGTTTTTGCGGTTTGCATCGGTTTGCATCGGTTTATGAACACCCCTAGTGCTGAGGAACTTTATTGAAATATGTTGCTCTATTCCAATGAAAAAACTTTGGGAAAATATACTCTTATGTTGTAGGAGAGTGTTTTTCTCTCCTACACATACATCGATTTCCGTGTTACTTTTTTTTCAATTTTTTATAAGTGGATGGGTCCCACACATTATTGTATCTATAACATGAGAGAGTTCTCTCCTATTGCATCAGATTAATAAAACGCAAAAACTTTTTTGCGATAACTCTCAAGGGTAATTCGGTTGGCAACTGAACTCCAAGTATTTGCTTGAGTTAGGGGTTCAAATCCTGTCTCAAGCAGAGAGGATATCCAAGGCTACAATGTCCAAATTGAAATACCACTTTATGTGCATATATTCGTGGTGCTGAAAGAATCTGCAACCTAATGGTTTAATGGTGAAAGGTTTATTTACTCCTACTGTCCTACAAATTGAAAAGTCACAATTGGGACCCCATAGCTATCGGTTTTTTTTTAGTATGACTAACTAAACATTAATGGATATATATTGGTTTAAGAATCTGAAAGCTGTAATTTTATTAGCACTCAAATGCTTTGCTTTTTCTCCAAGGCATCATTACTTGTGGCTCTAAATTGTCAAATATGTTGACAATTTAATAGTTTTGAGCAGGTGCAGGAAAGTTTGGGTGAACATTTACAAGTTGGGTTGGGTGTGTTCCTCTAGAGATTTCCTTTTGTAACTGTTTGACATCCAAATAGCTCTGCACAATAAGGGAACGAATAAATAATGCTGCAAAGGAAACCTATGTAGTAGCTACCCATTAAGCATTGGTTTTTGCCCATGTGCCTCTCTACTACCAATTTTGCTTAATTCTACTTAGCTTCAAAAGTTCAAATTGTGGTGTCATTTAGAAAACGTCCTAGAATTTTCATCTTTTTATTTTGTCTTCACAACGACAACATTAAACATTATATCATTTATATGTCAATACACAACATCACATGCCATCCACATTCAGACCCACTCACCAATCATCATCTTCAACCCACTAAGGGCTTAGTGGCTTACCTGTATGGATTATCCTCTGCAGGCACTCACTCTTGTAGGAGGCTATACTAATTCCTTTGCTATAATTTGCCGCATTCTTCAACATATTTTTGGTAGTAACAAAAAGCTTATGTTTCTATGGCTTCCATGCAACTCCACCTGGCAATCGGGACAAATTCCCCTGATAACTAAAGAATTGAAAAACATGGGGAAAAAAATATTCTCGAGGAATTAATCTTTACCATTCATATAAAATTAAAGGGTTAATATATTATTAACTTCTGAATAATTTTCAAAATACTAAAATTGAAGGGCCGGCTTGGCTAGCGGTAAGCTTGCTTGCCGTGATGTGTCAAGTCGCGGGTTCGAATCAGTCTCTCTGCAAAAAGTAGGGGAAAAACCGCCTAAAGTATTCCTTTCCGCAGACACTCACGAAGTGGGTATCGGCCCTTATCTAACAAAGTAGAAGTAAATTATGTGCTTTTTCATTTGCTTCATTTATTGTTTTACAAAGATGATTCCCAGTGCCCATTGTCATGAATATGAGCTCCACTTCTGATTTCTAATTATATGTGTTTCTTCCTTGGGTATCTTAAATTCCTCATTAGATGCTGATTCCTTTTAAAAGCATGCTCAGCTGTGTCAGCCTTTAGCAAATTCGGTGAACTAATTCAATATAGCTAATGCCATAAAATCAAACTTTTATGATAAGAACTATAAAGTTCTTGGAATGCAAGTTGGTTCTAAATACATTTGAATTTTAATCTTTTACTGTCAAGGTCTTGGGGGAATCTGTTTACTGAGACCCACTTTTCAAAAGGGCATGGTTTCACTAAAAGAAAAAAAAAAAAAACTTAATAAATATCTTTTGCTTGAAGGTTTTATACTGTGGACCTATATTAATGCTGACTGCTACAGCTTCTCTAGTATTTTTCTGCACAAGTTTGGTGAGAGAGTGAGTGGGCATTTGTTAAAAGAAGTGAGAAATAATGGAATAACAAGAAAAAGTGATGAACTGTAAGGAAGAAGCATCCCCATTGCCCTGTCACAACCCTAAAAAGATAACCAGTGCATGGGCCCATACTTTTGTGCTTCACAAGACAAGAACACAAAGTAACTTAGTGGCCACAACTCACAGCCCAAGAGAATTTTTCTAGGTTGCTATGCTAGATAGGAATATCTTTCTAAATCCATTTGCATAATTAATTATATGTTACATACACGGTAATTATTTTATAGATCAAAACTTCAACTGGTAACATGCTGCCCTCTAAGGCACGTAAACGATTCTTATCTTTAAACACTTTTGATGGTTTTCTTTTATAATTTATAGCGTGTTGATCAACTGACTCAAACCGATTAAAATTGCGGTGACCGAATGGAAAAATTGATAACCAAATTAATTGAAAACCGAAAAATTAAAAACTGAAAAACAATTGCAAATTTTAATTAAATTGAATCGTTTCCGGTTTGGTTGGTGAAAATCGATCTAATCCAAACCGATCCAATATATTAATCCTCTCTACCTATTTGGACCTATTCCCCAATCATACTCTAAAAATTCTAAATCCAAGACCCATCAACTAAACGTAAAAAAAATTTATTAATACATTGTAGTAAGTTCCCGTTACTATTATCATTGTGATTTCAACCTTTGGATAGGATAGTACAAAAATATGAATTTTTGCTACGTAAATATAGCATTTGAATTGAGTTAAGGATTTTTTTTATTTAGTTTTATAATTTTCACGTGAATGTGATTAGGGGTGTTAACGGGCCGAGTCGAGCTTGAGTCTTAAAAGGTTAAGCCTGTGTTTAAATATGTTAGCCTGATCAAGCCTGTTACCTGTTACGAATATAATTATCAGCTCGTGGCCTTACTTATTCACAAAAAATAAAAGCCTTATTGAGCCTGTTAAAAAAATAAGACAACAAAAAAATTTCTAAATAGAATATACGATCAAAAGCACTACTAATTTCATAAATTTAATGTATATCCAAACATCATAATATGGAACAAAATCATTTAAAAAGTATATTTAACCAATAAAATGGGTCAAAATGGATTGAGGAGAAAGAAAAGACTATTACAAGTAATATAAAAACATAAAAAAAAATTAATATGCTAGGCCAGCCTGAGAGGCTTTAAGGCCGAGCTTTTGAAATGGAGCCTGAGGCCTTTTTATTAAAAGAGCTTTTATACAAGTCCAAGCCTGATTCCAACAACTAATTTTAGGCATGTAAGTCCAGGCCTTCACGCACCGAGGCAAAAGCCCCTGACTCATTTATCACCCCTAAATGTGACATTACTACAAAACTTATGTGCCAAAATCTGAAATAAAACAATGTTTTAAGATATATCGGTATTAGTAATTGAGATTAATTTTCCTTACTTTGTTATTGTCTAATTTTTCTTCTTATCCAATTGGTAATTAATACCTAAAACCGAGTTTACCTAATTTCAACTTTTTATTGTACTATATTGAAAATTATATTATCGTTTACTGATATTTATAGATTGCACAATAATCATTAGCAATACAATGTAATGGAACCAGTAGGTTACATAACA